>JAMKPZ010006018.1:0-16839 GCA_024699675.1 Amphibolis antarctica | reverse complement strand
AGGAAAACCTGGAGAAGATGTTGCCACAGTCACACTTGTACTCTTTGGTGCCGCAGGTCTTGGAGTGAGCTTTCCAGTCCGACTGAACCGCGTACCACTTGTTGCACTTGCCGCACTTCCACTGCTTCTCCCCGTGCTTCCGGCAGAAGTGCTTCTTGATCCCGGTGAGGTCGCCGAGGGCGCGGCTGGGGTTGTGGTGCACGCACGAGGGCTCCGGGCAGACGTAGACCCTCTTGCGGGTCTCGGCG
Source organism: Amphibolis antarctica (assembly GCA_024699675.1). NCBI lineage: Eukaryota > Viridiplantae > Streptophyta > Magnoliopsida > Alismatales > Cymodoceaceae > Amphibolis > Amphibolis antarctica. The sequence continues at coordinate 16,591 of JAMKPZ010006018.1, read as the reverse complement.
CCGATCGCCCTCTGCCGGAGCTTCCACGGAAGGTTGTGGCCACGCCTATGCAGCTGCAGGTTTTGGTCTCTCTGGAAGCCCTTGTTGCAGATCTCGCACACGAACCTGTTTCTCGCCATAAGAGTCGTTGGGGATAGTGCAATCACCTCCGCCATGGGATCTGCATGTTGTGGTTCGGTCGTCCACATGTGGTGTTCTCGTCAATCATCTGGATTTGCTACTAAACCCATAGATCTAACTAAACACATGTGCGAAGCTAGTTATCCTTGGATTCTGAGTGCATAATTGCAGGAATAATTCAATATATATGAAAATGAATATTTCATTTAAACAGCAAAATCTGACATGTTCTAATCAGATCGATGATCATGCTCTTATATATTGTAATATACTGGTAGGTAGACGCAGCACACACAAAGAATTTGAAAGCACAAAACATGACAATTCTTGTTGAAGATATTTAAAAGGCTCACAAACCCAATTATCAAGGCAGGTCAAGCTCCTAAAATTTGATCGGTTCTCTCTTCTTCTTCTTCTTCTTCTTCTTCTTCTTCTTCTTCTTCTTTTTAATATGATAGGTAGATCTAAAGTTGATAAGACATACAACTTGCCCAGCTGAGAATGATCTAACATGTTCAGATGCTAAACTACCGAGAAAACAAATTAAGGAGATCTTAAATTATATATGCAGCTAGCAGCAGACCAATGATCGAAGCCTGATGATCGATCACTTAATAAGAAAGAAATCAAAAAAAGAACAGATAATTCAGACCCAAAGAAGATATTTTGAAGCAACTTCCCACAACAGCCCAAATCAAAGGTAAGAAAATAAGTGGTATCCTCGTGATCGATGAGAAGTGGCTAGAATCGCATGCCTGGAGTTCCGGGGAGTTTCCTTTTCTTCTTGACCGGCGTCTTCGGCGCCGAGACGTCGTCATTGGCACCACCACTACCAGCACTCATGGCAGAATACGCCACACGCAACCTGTCCTGCTGCATCAGTAGTCGATGGTTTTCGTCGTCCATGGTCAATACTCCCTGGCAAGTCAAGCTCCTTCTCTATCGCAAATGGTGGGCGGAAAGAGAGGGGGAAGTGAGGCCGAGCAGCTTGCAGCGTTGTCCAGTGCCTTATGAAAGTGCCATTATTGGTGGGCTAAGCCGAGATTAGTCCGCCTTCATATTTAATGTTCTCTTGTCCTTAATAAATTCGGAGGAAGAAGACAAATTGCAGAGAATTTTCCTCTTTTTCTGCAGCCGAATAGCAGGAACAGGCTGCTGTGGCTACACCCATAACAACAGTATAAATGGAGTAGATTTTACATCATATTTGTTAATTTAACTCTTCACAATTCTTATTTCGCAATTGATATACAAATTCTTATTTTACGATTTTTTAAAATTTACTCTAGGGTAAATTTGTGTATGTTGAAAATCTTGAAAAAAAAAAATTTAAATTTTTTTTAAAATTTTCAAGTGTTCGTGTACTCCAACAAATTTCAAAAACTTTAAAATTTTCTATTACCATAAGTATAAATTTTTTTAATCATTTTTACTTGTTAGGTTGGAAAATTTCTTGTAAATAATGAAAATTTCGTCATAATAGAATTCTTGTTAAATTCATAGTTATAAGAAAAATATGAAATTATATTTAAAATATAAAATATTTATAAATTTTTTAAAATTAATTTTCTAATATTTTCAAACGTATACAAATAATCTTAAAAAAATTTCAATTTCCTAATTTTCCTTTTTTTTTCTCAAATTTTTGACGTACACAAATAAACCCCTTCAGGACAAGTTTCAATTTTTTTTAATCATTTTATTTCAGTGCATAATTTTCGGCAAATGCATATAATTAATTATGTCAGGTACCACCAGAGCCACCACACCTGAGCCATGAAACACTGGCGATCCAATTGAACCCGCGAGTTGCGGAAGAAAAAGGTCTAGTACACTGAGAACCATTTCGGAAGGAAAAAATGTTCCGTGAAACCTGTGAGGGAGAAGTGAGAAGAGTGGCGGAATATGGCACACGCTGTTGCATGTGCTGCGTGTGGATGAGATCATCACATCGTTCCTATTCCACCGAAGCAATGTTAATTTCTGTTAAATTTATAAATTACATAAAATTAAAGTTGAAGTTAATAATTATAAATTGATAAAAATTTAACATTGGCCGCATTTATCAGGTATTCCTTGTGACGGTAGAACAGGGATCCCTATTTTTGACTTACCACCACAGGCTTCACAGACGTTCAAACCTTTGAAGTTCTGTATATTACACCTGTGTTTTTTTTTTTCAATGACAGTATCCATCCTTACGTTGATTGACTAAAATATTTTATTGATAAATGGTTCAATGATGATGCTGAATAATTCCCAATTCTGATTATTTTGTTCTCACGATCGAAATAAAGAAATGCCACATGCATGCACCATGTATACTGTTGTTGGGGTCTTGATTTCAGTTTAATTTGAATGGTGTGGTAGGGGGTCGTCCAATTTATTCAACATGCATGATTGTCGATCTAGACTACTCCATTAAAACCCAAACACAAGTCTAGCTCGATCACATGATGAATCATGCATGCATGCATGCATGCATGCATGGGATTTTTATTTTTCACTTGGATTCTTGCATGCATGCATGTTGTGAAATATATGATCAACCTTTGATTCTCCTTATGTTTCGTTTGGTAATGAGATATCGTTCAAGCTTCAATAATTATAAAGTGTCGATGTTAAAAGTAATTTTGTAAATAATGTTAAAGTTGTATAGTAAATTGTAAAATGAAAATTTATGTATAAGAATTAATTTGTACAGTAATATATGATGATACGTGTAAAGTTATAAGAAATTGAAACTTATTATTCTCAAACGAAGACTATATATATGCAATTAATCATCTTTTTTTACCTAGGTGAAAGATAGGACTCACGATTAGTGTTCTAATATCATGTTAAAAGTAATTTTATATATCAACGAAACTCCGAAAGCTATTCCAAAATATGGGTTGTACCACACATATACTGGGTTACTACTGCCGCCGTTGCAGGAGAAAGAAGGCATTTCGCCTAACCTCGTTTTTAATTACCTTATTAATCAAGAAGGAATAAATTAATGAGTGGCGTACGCCTATGATGTGCCCTGGCATTTTGTATTGCTCGGAGGGATTGCTTGCCGACAAATTCTTCCAGATGGGCAATTTTTGTCTCTTTGCTGTGCCGATTGATTACTTGATTATTTGAGGAAATATATGGCTAATCAAACTGCCAAGATTAATTATACAAAGCAACACTACTATCTGTTTTATAAAAAAAATTTAATTTGTGTTGGAACGTACACTTCTAATTAAAATTAATTTGATTAAAAATAGAGAACGTATATTTTCAACAATTTTCTTTGTTTTGTTAGAGTACCGTATTAAAAGTTCAAATTAATAATGAAAATATGATATACTTTTTTATAAGTAGTCAGCAACATTGTATAAGTATGTCATTTTTTTTATAATAAAGTAAGATTATTTTTAAAAAAAATTTAAAAAGAAAAAGAAGTATGATCACTTTATCGACTACTCTAGGTGTGACTATGCTCTAACCTAGTCTTCACCATTTACAACCTCCACCATAAGCAAACAATTATTGAACCCATGACTCAATTGGCTCGTCTTAACCCACATAATCATCCTTTTGCTACAGTTGATCATCATTTGACATATCATGGTCTTTGACATCACATACTAATCCTTCGTTATAGTCACTTAATAATCTTTTTCAACACATGCCCATTGAAACTCAAAATTGCGACATCTAATGTTGATATCATGACGTGTCAAATTTAAATGTTACCTCTACGTCAAAAGTTTAAACTTTAGGTTAGCTCGTATGGTTTAAATTTTAAGAAATTATATGGTTTATGATATGAACTTTTGATATAATCATATTTTTAATATAAAATATTAAAATTATTTAATAAATATTACCGTTCACAACAAAAATGTACGGTAACAAAGAGACCTCGTTTGGTAATAAGTCTTTTTGAAAGTTTTAGAGTTTAGAAAAGTAAAAGATTGTATCTAGATTTGTACGATAATGATACCAAAAGTTTGAGAATTGATTTTAAAGTAACTGTCATGTTACCAAACGATTTGATATTATCTGTCACTTCTGTATTCCGCCACCGCAAAATTTATGCATCGGCGATCGCAACCAAAGTTTCAAACCTGGGAGGCGGACAACGGACAAGACGGACGAAAAGATGAACGAGTAGACAAAATATTTTTTTAATAAGATATTTCAATCCATGTAGACATCTCAAGCAATCTACGAGGCTCATTAATTATTATCAATTTAAAACAAATTACAAGTAATGAATAGTGTTAGAATAAATGATAAAGATATGGAATAAATTAGACTTAATATATAAAGAATTCTTTCACTTATCATTAATGGATTTTGAAATAGATTTCTAACAAGCAGAGGTTCTTAATTTCTATCCCAATTTTCAAAACATATATATATATATATATGATATCGAAGTTGTAATACTTATTTAACATATATATACATATATCGACTTGCTTTGTTATTTTTGATTTGTTCTGAATTGAAAATTTCAATATTATTAGAAGAATTTCAATACATAATCATTTAATTTGTAGACACTTTTTAGACATACTATATGTCTTTCTTGTTTGTATTGAAAATAATCTTACATTCAAAATTCACATAAGCAAAACAGTGTGTCTTGTGCGAATTTTAACTCTACCGTAATTCGTAAACGTCTCAACTGTCACCATTCACTATTTTATTTTATTTTTCATTTTTTACTTTTAAAAATTGAAGAACTTAACTTAAGATTTAACACTTATAAAATTTGATATATATATATATATATAGCCTAGAAAATCGACGACGACGGCGGGAGCGGCGGGCGATGCACTAATTTCCTGACATATATATATATATATTAATGGTTGTCAACATTTTTGTCTACGAAACACATAATTCTGATGTGTCACGAGGTTGGTTTTTCCTTCTTTCCAGCTCAAATCATATAATTAATACCTTACCTTCTTTTCCTTAATTATTTTCTACGATCCCCAACGACTTTTACGTAGACAACTTTGACATGCAGTTGGGTTTCCGTTCCTTTCTCTGTGACGTATCCTCGTATTGCAATCCAAAACTCACAAATTTAGCGCTGGTGGTGAAGTGTTTACATTTAATTTTAAACAATATGTTTCCTCTAACGTACATGAGTTTTGTATATACGAACCTCACCTACCTATATATTTTGCATTTTTCAGTTCAACATGAACAGTAGTAAAAACAATCTGGCACGCGTACAACATTAAAGTATTGGCTGGCATTGTCTGGAGTCAGCTTTCGTCGATTTCAGAATAAAGTTAAAATTTAAATTAATTTTGTGAATAGAATTAAATTTATATAATATTTAAAATGATAAAAATTTAAACTGTAATAATGACTTTTAAGTAATTTTAAAAGTAAAATTCAAATCGTCTTTAAATAATTCTGACGTCAAATTAATATTCCAACATAAATGTTAATTTCCAGATCGCCCAACGATAAAAATTATCTGAGTCATTAAATAAAAACTAATAAGGTTAAAAATGTTGAAGAATAATAAAGATCCCTCTCTCTCACTTGTAGTGTTAATTTCTGAATAATATATTATATTCAATAATACTTAACAATTTATTCGTTTCTAAAGGGTCAGAATTACTAATATTTTTTCATATTTTCATCAAATGCAGTATTATAAAATAAAAAGAATTAAAGTAGTTGACTGTGTATGGAAACTTTAGAAAACATACAATAATAAATATGATTTTTATTTAATTAAATATTATTCTAAAAATAAATTAAACAAAAATAATACATTTATTTGGAAAAAGCTAAGCATTGATTTAAAGTAGACCGGTTTGAACCGGGTTTTGCCAATTTTTCTGGTTTGAAATGGTTCGATCCTGGTTTTGGTTTTTTGAATAAAAAATCTTGTTTGATTCCAATATCAATGTATCGATCTTTTGCTTCGATAGAATTTTGAAAACGTGCCACGGTACTGCTAATAATTTGTTCACACCTCAAGGTAATCTTCCTCCCATATAATAATTTTTTGAACCATACGCTGTTCCAAAGACAAAGGTAGAGCAAGTAAGTTGTATTATTTGTTCACGACCAATCGGATCCTGACGTACCAGTAACAGTAGATTTTTTTGATACTTCCCGGTCTAGTGTACTTCTGGGCTGGACCAAGCCTGATGTTCTAAATGGGCCTGTATGGGAACATCGCTTTCTCTTAAAATGTTGGACTCACTCTCCTGCAGTTTAAATGGCCCTCCTGGGCCGAAGACTTTTTACGTCTCACCCTTCTCGCGGCGAGTCCAACGTCGTCTCCGCCCTCACCCCTTCCGTCGAGTCGTTCCTCCTCTTCTCCGGTGCAGGCACCTATCACTCCGGTGGATTTTTCCCCATCCTCTCCTCTGCCGCCACCATGGAAGGCATGCGATTCTCCCCCTCCCATCCCTCTCTCGTTTCCTCCGTGGATTTTTTTTTTTTTCTTTTACTAAGGTGGAAAGTTGGACTTACTATTTTCCCGGTGAGTTCGAGTTTGGATCCATGTTCTGATGTATCCCTAGATTTTTTATGCGTAGCAACGCTTCGTGTGATGGCAGTGAAGCACAAACTTGTGTTTCTCAAGTGTCAGGATTTTCAGTGTTGATCTTACTCAATACGTGGTCCGAAGACATTAGTTCTACATTTGGTAATTTGCGGCTATGATCGATGTCTGAATTTCTCACGGAACTGGATGACACTCTAAGAAATAAGAATTTATCTTTATGAAATGTTAAGTAATGTATTGTTACGTTGTCCGTGTCGGGACTCGCAGCGCCGGCCTTTGGGAATATAATCCGGCGTATATGTCGTGAAGCGTAACATGTTTTTAATGATTATTAGTCGGGTTTACAGATTCGGTTCCAGCACTGTTTCATAGAAAGTAGGTGCTAAATGCTTGTCAGTATGATTGTAAGTAAGGCTCGGTAAGATGCATTTCTTCAGGTTCAGAAAGCTTTCTTGAATTAGATGAGTCTTTAAGCTTGAGTAAAGTTGCCAAGGTTATTTCGGTTTGTCAAATTCTCTTTTGGCTTCCGTTAAATCAATACCACTCTTTGATGCTTGAATACTTTCTTGTGGAACAGTGGACGTATGACAATGTGGTGGAATGTCTGGGATAATATAGACACATAATTATGTATGATAACAAACGGTAGGGTTGTGTACAATTGATTAATGACAATATGTCATTTAGTTATTCATCTTCGTTCTTTTCAACCGCATTCCTGAAATTTCATGATACGAAAAGGTGACGCTTGATAGTTAATTGGTCAACTGGCTCTTATCAATTTGTTTGCATTTCATAGTGATATGACTGTCTACCAACTTCTTTGCACAAAAATGTGTGCATACTGGACATTCATACATTGCTTTTTTTGAAGAAATTATGTCTGGAATTAAATTCAGCATATGAGGCTGTAGTGATGATTGATGTTTAGGATTACTTTCTCTACATATCCCATCCAGTCGGCATTCACCTTCTTTAATATATAATTTGGTGATTTACATGTTCTACCTGCAGCATTCTTCTTGGAAAAACAGTTGTTTTCATGTTTGTGCCTTGAATCAGAGTAAAATTCATGTAGCTCCTATTTGTAAAAAATAGAGATTCTTATAAATTCATGAATATTTCCACTAGGCTTTCTATTTCATAGTTTTATCCTTCAGGATACAAAACATTTTATGAAAGTAGTTTTTGACATGTCAAACGCATCTAAAGTTTTTTTAAAGAAAACTGGGGTAAATCTACATAGAAGTGTTATTGATTTTTCTTGAAAAAGGTATTATTTGATGTCAAAGTAGGTCCATAGGTTAAGAGTTTTTAAACCATGTTATAGTGCAGAAATTTGGCTTCGCGTGCTTTACAATCACAACAGATAGTTCTCATCCTTGGCATTTTTCACTACAGCTTAAAATACTCACGTGGCATATATCCTTGCAGACCTTGCAGAGGAAGCAGAGAGGGAGTTTGCAAATGAAATTTCACCAGTGAATGATTCAAAACAAGTTGCTAATATCGATCATCACCCAGAAAACCTTGCTCCACCCATTGTAAACCATGAGTAGGTTCTTTGTATTTTATGTTGTAGGTTAAGTTATTGCACTATAGCTTATGAAGGAATTTATATAATCAAATCTTTATGTATGATTCTGCATGTATCTCTTTCCTTTTATACAAGGAAAAATGCCATGCATCCTTGCTCTAGTGAATGTTCTGATAACATTGAGAAATAAAGTTTTCCATAATATTTTGGTGTTGTACCTACCTGATTTGCACTTCTTCTTGGCTATTCATGTTATAGAGATTTATTGATATGTGAATTATATAGTATGATTTTTATCAGTATTCTGTTTGGAAACTGGATAACTTTTTATGCACAACAAAATGGGCCTGTTTGTAAATAGTGAATGCAATTTTCTTGATGGCATATTGCTCATTTTTCTAGTGTTCATCTAAAAATCACAACATAAAATACACCTTTTGAATTTTAATACTAGTCATGCTTGGAAGTATACTCTGATTTCATAATTTGTTGGAGTTCATGATCAAAACCTTTCAATTTTCTTTTATATTTTGTACTTGTATCTTTTTTCTCTTGATTTCAATGAAATCCCTTGTTCCTACTAAAAGGAAAAATCTTAATCCCTATGTTCCATACTTTAATTTGCACACAAACACATCCAATGGTTTATGATTGTGTACTTTTTAATTTGCCCAACTGATCATTTCTGCTTATACACAGATATAGCGAGTCTAAGTGTAAAGTCAATGACAAAGAAATAACAGGAATTATTGAAGTTATTGCTACCACAGGGATGTTTCGGTATGTGCTTCATTTCAACCTCTGATTCTTTAAGATATTAAAGCTTCCCTGTTTTACATATTTTTGAAGAGGAAACTTTCAAAGTAGATGTAATGTGGTTCATGTTAATGAACCATATATTAGATGAACTGTGAATTGTGATAAAGGATATGAATAGCATGAATTTGTGAGATGTCTTTGTGTGTGGCTGATGCTATTCAAGCCAAGGTGATTCAGGATGGCAAATCGAGAGATGGGAAAGAACTTATTACGTACACAGTCATTTGGAGAATTTATGTCTTAATAAAACAGTCTAATGCAGATGTTCTGAAGTTTAGAGTAGTTTCCTTTCTTTGTTCATTTGTAAAATGTGGGTCACAAACATTTGCCTCAATACTGCATGTCCCGTGGTCCATCATTTGCAGCTAGTACAACACAAGGATATCACTTGGCTCTTTTAAGTATCTGTATGTTCTATCATTTAAGTTTTCTATCCCTTTACCTGTAACATAACTTCTTATTTCATTATTCTTCACTCTGCACTTTTTGAGAACATTGTGCAAATATGAAGATGCAATATGCTTAACTTGCTAAAATTGTTTATAACAATTTAGGAGATTGCTTTTTATGTAATGGCATATGAAAAATCTGATGATTCTAACAGGCATGACTGGGACACCTTGAAAAGCTTGTTATCTTGTCAACTGAAGCAGGTATGTGCAGGTACTTATGTTTCTCTCCGTTTTACTTTTTCAGTCCTGATATTAACCCAACATATGAAGGTCCTGGCAGAATATCCTGAATCCCAAACAATTGCTGGTCCTGAACCTCAACAGAGTTCCTTGCCCAGTGAATTATATACAGAACTGGTAAAAAGATTTGATGAAGGTAGCTTTATGATCTTGTAATTTTTCATATGTATATGAATACTCTATGCACCATATCATCTCATAATATTAAATGCATTTGCCCTTATGAGATCAAAACTGAAGCTTTTTCCATTTTCTTTTAAATTTACCTGATTTATTTTCTTATTTGGGTTGTGTATGGTAGTTTGTATATCTTCTGTACATCATAATTGATAGATCTTTGAGGATGATAATCGTGATATCTAGAAAATCATATATTTACAAGATTTGTGTAAATTTTTACGACAAAATGTTCCTAGTAGCATCACCGGTAAACTTTCCTAGTGGTGCCATTTTTGTTAATAATTTATTTTTAAATTTAAAAGTAATTATATAATAGTTAATCTATGTTATAATCTATTATGTATTAAATTTTCGTATTAATCTAAGTTATATTCATTATCATATTGTCACTTAAAAATTAATGATTGAAATTCAATAAAAAAGTGTTGAATTCCACGACATTTAGATTAAGGACTATAATACTTGTTTCATTTAAGTAAAAATTTTACCATGCATTTGTTGTAGTTATCTAATTATGAAATCTTTACGGTTGCTTTCATTGTTCCATGTATTTATAAGAAAACATTTAAGCTGTCACTCACTAGGGAAATTAGTTTATGTCAGCACCGAGAAATCATCACTCAAACTTTTATCATGCATTCTATCAAGTTGAAAATTACAGCAATTCACGTGCACATGCAATTACATATTAAGTTCCAAATATTGCAAGTTATTTGTTGGATAAAAAGTTCAAAACAAGTTAGAAATGATAATGAAATGGAATTAAAGTCACAAACCAAATAGAATTTGAATTTCAAACTGAAATTGTCCTAGTTGGGTCTATTGAAGAAAACTGGAAGTTCCGGCCACTATGATCTCAAATAAATTAACCTATACTTTCCTATCGCAACTGATAAGTGAAATTTCTTGATATATGTCCGTGATAAAATGAGAAATGACTTTCCCATTCTTATTTTGCAGAACTTCTAAGCTTTGTCGAAGGACCTCCATTCACACTGCAGAGGATTTGTGAGGTGATTTATGCCATTCGTTTGCTTTCTTATGTTATAACTTGTGGCAGGGTTTTATTAGAATCTCCTTCAATGGCTTGTGTTTCATATGATATTTTACATATATGCGTTGGTTTTTCTCATAGACCAGATCTTTTTTGGATCTCACCAGATACTTTTGAATGCAAGGCACATATATCCAAAGCTATCAAAGCTAGCACTAGCACTGGAAAAGGTATTGACTATAACTGGGGCAATTCTTTGTATCCTTTTACTATACAAACAGAATCAGGTTTGGAGGAACGGAAATTCATTTTGTAGATTCCTAGATCCAGCAGTTAACCGTGCTTTTTACAAGTTGTCTGAATTATCCAGAATCCTCTCCATGTAGATTGATGATATCTACTGTATTTTTACATGTGGATTTTGTTATTTCTTGGGAAATCCTATTTTCAAGTGTTTGTTCAATGTGATGAGTTGATTTACTTCGGTTCCTGATTTAGCAATGATTAGCCGACTAGAACTATTTAGCCAAATCGGAAAATTTGCACTTTTTATCAAAGAGAAGTCCAAGTTGCTCATTTTTGCCACATTAATCATTTGCTTTCCTTGCCATTCCTGTGAACAAAAAAAATACATGTTTAATGTTATATTGACTTACACTTTATGTAACACTAAAACTGTTGACATGGAAGTGCCAGAGCTCCTCTATCTATGGATCTATCACTATGTGCTACGATTATAATAAGGTCTTTAAATTTTTTATTTTGATTTTCTCGTTTCTTTGTTTCTAGCTAAACGACTTTGTTTCAACTTTCCCGTTCCTTTTGCTTTGAGTTTTTTCTATAAAATTGCTTGTGTCGGTTGCTTGAATAAAAAGGAAGGGTTCAAAATCAAGTGCTGTGTGAATCGTGTGATTCAAGAGTAAGGCAGTTCTTTGTTTATTAGAATTCCTCCAGATGGTGCAGTGAACTTTCCTTTTAAATGAACAAGAAGATTTTATCTTGGGCATATCTTTGTAAAGTTATAGATGTGACTGTGATTTGCAGAATTTATCGGTGACATCTACCTTAAGCATATCAACGGATCCATATCCAGGAGCTGTAAGGGATCATCAGCCAGAAGACGCTCAACAGTCGGTACGTGGCATTGGTGATAAATGCACTGGAAATGAACACATCCAAGAACAACATGACCCTGCCCAGAACGGATGCCCTAGCGGCGGAGGTGATGCCGATCAAGAAATGATAGAAGCACAGGGCAACGAAGAAAACTTGAACAGTGACATGGAAATGCACGATAAAATTGTTGAAAGGTCGGGAGCAGCGCTGAGCTGAAGTCTGATTCTAAATATGCCGAACCAAAGTGCCGAAACTCAACATGCTAATCCCAGGGATTAACAGGAATCATAAGATTTGTGTTCAGCTCGAACCGATCAAGATTAGTGCATCAGAAAAATTTCCAGCTCTAATAGGAGAGAATTTTACGCAAAGAGAACGATTTGGATTTTTCAATATTATTGTTGGCGCGTACATTTGTATAGAACAAGTTTTTGATGCATATAGTTATGGTTCTGATGATCCAAGTGGCGAAGTACTTTCGTCGCTTCTGTCCCCTCACCCTCAAACTCTGCCGGCGCGAAGATACAATCCATCCATCAGTAAAAAACACTTCGCTTCGATCTCTTCCTCTTTTCTTAGACACCTTTCCTTTTTGATCTACCAGCTGGCTGGTTCTGCTTTCAACCAGCTGCTATCTTCTCTTTACTCTTTTTGTTCCTCGACCGGTGAAGTTTATCTGTAACATGTCGAGTAAAACTAGGGGGTACGGTGATGGTTGTGTTGGAAATACGTACCCTCAGAGCTGCGCGTGTACCAATCAACCAGAATGCGGTCAAGCTGCCTACGCTACAAAAATTATTATACAGTAATATTTATCAAATATTTTTATTATTTTATATTAAAAATATTATACCAAAAGTTAAAATCATAAATTACGTAATTTCTTAAAAAATGTGAACTCTGCTTTACCTTACATCACCTTTTATCAAATATACCTTCAAGTGAGGTAAGGTTTATGTTTTTAATAAATTATATGATATATAATGTAAGTATTTTAATATAATTTTTTAGTATAAAATATTAAAATTATTTAATAAATGTTATATACTAAAAAATAAAGATATACAATGAAAAACATGAAAACAAATAAGACCTTAATCAACTACGATGAGTTTACCTTAATCAACCACGATGAGTTTTCACGTATCCTTGGGTATAGACTCACATCTTGGAGACAGAACGTCATAGTTACACGCTGAACGTGGCGTTGTTTACAGAACCATTCAAGGGAAACAGGTTTCTTCGACGTGATCATCGTGACATGCAAGTTAACATGACACATTAACGCGCTGTGTTGTGCTATTAGTGAAGTCGATGATGGGGTTGATCCGAACACGTGGTTCATCTTACCTTGAGATGTAGTCACGCTTAGCTATTGCGTCAACCAATTGGGCATATATGCATATCTTAATGGGCTCGATTTGAATTGAATTCCGACGGAGGATTAGGTGCATGAACGGTTCACGGTCGATTTCACAGCGCCACACCCTTCATTCGTACATAAGAATAATTAAGGTGGAAAAATTAATTCGACGACCCCAAGCTGAATATTGTGCGTGAACCATCTAATGATTCTAATCCTCCACTCGCTGTACTCGTTAAAAAAAGGCAATAAGCATGCCCTAATTTGATCGAGTGCTCGACCAAATCAAAATTCCTCGACGTACGTACACTTGATCCGTTTTCTTCTTCCATCTCAAGGGCAGGAAAAGTAAGATACGTTCTATTTTAGTTTACCCTCCCATCCTTGGAAAACTCGCACTTGTCCTCGGACATTTCATGCCACGGCCAAGGGTAAACCCGTCATTTAACATCATCCAGAGGCCCACCCATCACGACACGCCGAAATCGAAATTGCCGTCGCTCCCTCTCCTCGACGACCTATCACCTGCGCCGCCGACGCCGACAACATCCTCGGTGCTCCTCTTCCCGACGCTGCTCTCGCCGCCTCCCTCCTTGGCCACGATCTCCTCGACCCACTTGAGCACGTCCTTCAGCTCCGGCCTCTTGTCGGGGTTGGCGTTCACCAGGTGCACCCCAAGCCTGAGTAGGCTCCCCATCCCGTCGAGCACCCCCCCCTCCGCGATCTCCAGGTCCAGCAGCTCCCCCTCCCTCCCCTCCGCCGCCGCCTCGCACACCCACTGCACCACGTCCGACCCGCCCTTCCCCTTCCCCATGTACTGGGAGGGGAACTGCCCCGTGAGGACCTCCAGGATGATGATGCCGAGGCAGTAGAGGTCGGACTTGGAAGAGACGTGGCGGTAGTGCGCGTACTCCGGCGACTGGTAGGCGAAGAGGGACGCGGCGGACTGGGTGGGTTGGAGGAAGGGCGTGTAGCCGTAGTCGACGAGGAAGGGGGTGAAGTTGTGGCCCAGGAGGACGTTGCCGGACTTGAGGTTGCCGTGGGGTACCTCGTTGCCGGGGAGCTGGTGGTGGATGTAGGCCAGGCCGCGGCAGATGCCCAGGATGATCCGGAGACGTGTTGGCCAGTTCAGTTCCGCGTGGTACGCTCCGCGATCACCTGCGATTCCCCGGGCGTCGGTAGCGGCACCATATATATACTCATACACATCATACATGCATATATATATATATATATATATATGTTCCCGTTCCTCACCCCCACCACTACCACTTCTTCTTCGTACCGTGGAGAAGGAAGAGGAGACTGCCCTTTTCGACGTACTCGAACACCAGCAGCTTCTCGTCCTTGCGGTAGTGGTAGCCCAGCGGCGTGAGGACGTTCGGGTGCCGGAGCCGCCCCAGCTTCCTCATCTCGACGTCGAAGGCCTCCTTGCTCTGCCGGTTCATCTCCCGCATCCGCTTCACCACCACCCCCATCCCGTTCGCCAGCACCGCCTTGTACACCGACCCCAGGCTTCCGTTCCCCAGCACCTGTTAGGTTAGAATGGTTAAAAGTACGGTTCCAATGTACAGAACGAACCTCGTCTTTCGAATTTCGATTTCGATCTTAGCAGCACCTCCGCGGCGGCCTTCATCAGATCCGGCAGGCCGAAGCACCCCTTCTCTTCGTTCACCATCACCAGCTCCCCTCCCGCCGTCGATCTGTGCGACCCCTTCTTGCTCCAATCGTGCCACCTGCTGCGGCTGGAGCCTTGCCGTGTGCTCGACCCTTGCCGTTTCACGTGGCTCGATCCCGCCTGCGTCGGCGATCGTTGCTTGCCGTGAGAATGAGTCATTGAGATTCCGATTCCGATTCCGATTTCGATTTCGATTTCGGTTTCGGTTTCGATTTCGATTTCGAAACTATACATGGGAAAGGATAAGGAGTCGAATGATCGATCACCTGCTGCGATTCCATGGCATACATCTCGTCCTTCTCGTACCCGAGCGTGTCGAAGTTGCCTTCCCTCTTCCTCCGCACGATCAGGATCACAAAAACTAGGGCAATCGTGACCGTAAACAACACCAGCGCCACCACCGTCGTCTTCCCCGACCTTATCTCCCTAGGGGTTGCCGTCGGCTCCGGTGGAAGGCTCGCCCCTGCATTGCAAGCGCTGGGGTCGCTGAGAGGGGGGCCACAGAGACCGGGATTGCCTTCGAACGAGCTCCTGGCGAACGTCACGAAGCTCGCCGGAATCTGCCCCTCCAGCTTGTTGTTCTTCACGCTGAACGATTTCAACACCGGCAGACTGAAGTCGGGGATGCTCCCACTGAACTCGTTGTCCTCCAGGTGCAACTCCAACAGCGCCGATAGCCCCGAGATCGAGGAAGGAATCTGGCCGGAGAGATGGTTGTTATCGAGCCACAGCTTCTTGAGATGGGTCATGCCGGCGAAGCGGTCGTCGGGGATGGGCCCATCGAACCGATTCTTGGAGAGGTAGATGGACTTCAGTGCCGGCACCTTGGAGAAGTCCGGGAGCGTGCCGGAGAAGGAATTGTTACCAAAGCTAACGCTACGAAGAGCAGGGAGGCGAGCGAGGGCGCTCACGTCGATGCTACCGGAGAGGTCCATGCTGGCGAGACGAAGGCCGCTGACACGGCCGTCCGAGCAGACGATGCCCACCCAGGGGGTCTCCGTGTTGCATGGGGTGGAGGCGCTGTTCCAGGAGGAGAGCCCGTTGGTGTTGTTGAAGGAGGAGGTGAGGGTGAGGAGCGGGAAGACCTCCGACGCCGAAGACTCCTTGGCGGAGGAGAAGGGGAGGACAACCACGAACACTAGTAGCCACCACCACGGAAGGCGGAGAACAGCGGCCATTGCTTGCCTCCGGCGAGGAGAGAAAAGAAGACGGCCACTTGTGTTTTCTTCTTGTTCTCCCGCAGCTCTGTTTTTGGACGGAGAGGAGCGGTCGTCTTTGTCGGAGTGGTGATTTCCATTTTCTACCCTCCGTTGCAGGGAAGCGGAAAATAAAAAAAACACATATGCATTGCCTCCAATAATAGAAAAGCAGGCGACGGCTGCGGCTCCATCGGCCGTTGCTTCCATTCCGGGCCGTCGACATTTGCATTTTCAAATGTTACCAGGCACCAGCATCGAAATTTGAACATTCCTCCGAAAAATCTTGTAAAATCCGATTATTGGCTTATTGCAGATGATGATACCATCTCAAAAATAGGATATCATTTATTTCAAACTTTAATTTTAA
>JAMKPZ010006017.1:0-25468 GCA_024699675.1 Amphibolis antarctica | reverse complement strand
AAAATTAATTGGTAAATTATTTACACAAATAAAATTAACAAATTCCCTAGCTCTTTGAAACTTTACGAAGAAACATTACCTTTAGGAGTAAAAGAAAGTTGAATTTAAATTATTGTGTCCTTAGTATGTTTAACCTCACATGTACTAATATATCTACTTAAATGTCTCGTATTGCTAAAAATTTTACAAGAGAAATTAATGTTATAGATGTTACAATAAGTTATTTCCTCAGAAATACTATTTGTCATGGTCTTCATATTTGTCATGGTCTTCGTCTTAATTATGTACTTTACCCATATTAAAGCTCTCTTACGAGATGTCTTTATAGACATTGTAGACGTCGATACTCTAATAATATCTATGGATTGTGACACGTTCGACATAGATGTATATGCAAAATCTTGTTGATCTTCGTATCTATAACCTTCACTTTGACCTTTGTTGTGTTTCGTTACTTCAGAGAAGAAGCGAAGAATTCAAAGAAGAGGAGTTGATGAAATGATGAATGCATTAGAGAACGAGAGTTGAGAATGCTCGTTGATTGTTGAATCGCTTGATTTTTGGTGTTGTGATTTGTGAATGAATGATACATCCATTGCATCCAATTTATAGAAATTTTTGATTCGTCGACCCTGCAACCCGACCGTTCGCCGCTCGCCTGCTAGAGCAGCTCGACGACGCCGACGACGTGAAAACCAAGGAGGACGACGCTCGTTGCCGCCAACCGTTGCCGCTGGCTGAACTGAGGAGAGGAGAGGAGAGGAGAGGAGGAGGACCTGCACCCTGACCCCTGCCCCCGTCCCCGCCCAGCCGCCCATTCTTCCTTCTTCTTCTTCTTCTTTCTTCTTCTTCTTCTTCTTCTTCTTCTTCTTCTCCTTCTTTCTTCTCTTCTTCTTTTTCCTAAAACCCTAACCCATTTATTCTCCTCCTCCCTTCTTCTTCCTTCTTCTCTTTCTTCTTTTTCCTAAAACCCTATTTCTATTTCCCTTCGCAGAATCGTAATCTGCACCCCGCAGATTCCCTAATCGACGACGATGCGCGAACCCGCGTGCCGCGGTGTCGCATGCCTGTCGCCTGCCCTATGGTCCCCGCTGCCCTCTCGCTCGCTCGCCTCGCCGAACGCGTCCCGCTGCTCACCGGACGCCACAGCATGCCGCCTGCCTATCCGTGTCGTGCTGGATATCGTTGCTTTTTTCGAGCTGTACATGTCGTACTGTATTGTTGACTGATACGGTTAAATCGTGCCAGTACTAACACGATTAACGTGTCTACATGAATGTTGTCTGAATAATGATATGAATGCCCTTCTTCAAGACCGAACTGAACAGCAGATTGCTGCGTTGAGATGGTATTTTATTACAACTATCCTTGGTTTCCGCAGGACGATTGTACACCCGAGAAATGCTTGGTTTTTTCGAGTTGAAGGGATGAGTGGTTTTGCTTTTGGAGGATTTGTTCGCTGGAAGAAAACTGCAGTTCAAACTCGAGAAAGCTGTCTCTAGTGATTTTTCTTTTTTAGTAATGAATATGATCATGTTCACAGCTGCTGAAATAGTGACCCTACTTTGTTGATGGTTTGTTATTAGAAAGGTGTCTGGTCGTTGGTGTTTACGTTGGGTTGAGAGGAATTCACCTTGACTGTAATCTTTTAAAAATTATCAAACTTTGTAGCATGGTCTTCTAGAATAACAAATTTTAGAAGATTATACTAATTACAGATTTATATGCTTTATATTAAAAAAAAATCAAAAAATCGCTTCAATTTAAATATATAGAATCAATTTTTTATAAATGTCACTAGAGAATTGGAATCTATATATAAACTGTATTACCATTCATTTAAAAGCGGTTGGATACAAAACGGATATATGTACATAGAATATTTTAAAAATTTCTGAACAATAATAGTTTAAATCCTTTAATAACATGAATAATGATGAAAACTTCTTTTTCATGCTGAAAAACGTCATAAATCGTTAAAGCTGTGCAGATTTTAAGCTCTTACTTAGTAACCACGCGATAAAACTCAACCACGTTTTAGGTATTTTCTTAATTGTCAAACTACAAGAAGTCAAAATACGAGGTGGAAGCAAAGCATGTGAAGGCAAAAAAAATCAGCAGCAGCCAGCATACCTGGACATTTGAATTGCCGAATATCAGCACATTCGCATTTTAAAAATGAAATTAACAGTTGTTTTCCAGTATTACTCCTAAATACACATGATTTATTAAGAAAATGTTATTCACCGGAATAATTCAAGCCGAAAAGATGGAGTTTATGCCTCTTGGACAATTGGGCTATAAACTGGATACCACATGTTCTCAGCAACATAGCTGACAGTTTCCTCCTGTAAAATGATAGAGCACGTAAATGTTAGATGAAGAAAATCCTGGCCGTTATGCATGGAGAAAAAGAAAACCAAGTACACATATAAAGACAATAAATAGGTGAGGTATCACCTTGTTAGTGTTGCTCACTCTTCCAGGTTTAATTCTGAGTACTGAAATACTTGTATAATATCGGTAGAAATGGCGGAAACGAATTAACAATGATCTAAACTCTGATCCCACTACATAAAAATCCATCACATAAATCCTTTTCTTCTAATTATTTCTATCTATTATTAAATATTCCATTAAATTACATAAATTTAAAACTTTTCTTATAATTCCTGACCACAGGTTTTTGGATACCAAAAAGACCTCCCCAGATGGTAATCTTAATGTGGCCAATTTACCCTCTTTCGCAATCAGTTTTGCTACAGCACCTATTGCTCTAGCTAATTGCCCACCCTTTCCAAGTGTGATTTCTATGTTATGTATGGCTGTGCCTAAAGGCATATTGGTTGAAGTAGATTCTTCTTTTTTAACAATAAAAACCCCTTCCCAAATTGTACAAGCTTCTTCCAAACCATACGGCTTTCTAGACGTACATGATGATATCTAGACAGATGGATCTTATATGAATCATATGATGTACCATATGAGTGGGTCTATAGGAATCCAAATCTGCAGAATCGCTCATGATCTTCCACATCCTAGGTCATCCTATTTCGTCATCTGGCTTATGTTCTTCATGTAGCATTCAAACTGAATAACTCTATGAAATTACGTCAATACTTCCACATATTATGGGTAATGTAGGAGACACCACTATTTTTCCCCGGGAGATCCTTATAATTACCACTGCTTAGCTTTCAATTTGCCTCTGACCATCAAATTAAATGTGAATAACCCGTCTTCCACTCTTTGAAACAAGGGGTGCTTTTCCAATTCTGTCCGTGCTTCAAACAAATTTTGTCTTCTCCATATTATCATATCTCTAAAGTCAATAATTTCTATGAAGAACTACTGAACTCAATCACTTGCTGTTAACTTACTTTCATCAAATAAATTGTAATACATGAAAGAAAAATATAAGTATAGAAAATATCTAAATTTTAAAATTAAAATAAAAGTATCTGATGATAATTTAAAAAGGGAACTAATATATTCAAATTGCCCCTAATTTTTAGTGAAATAATCACACTGCTTTGAAGTCTGGATACAGATATAAGTATCATGCAGGGATAGAAATGATCTCTGGATCATCAAAAAAAACATCAATAAATCAAGGTGGATAACTAAGGCTGCATTTGTTAATGCAGCTTTGAACTCCATTTATTGTGGATCTCTGGAGCTGCAACAAATGTAAACAAATGCATATAAGCCGCATAGTGCTTGGAGTTGAATCAAACTCTGATTACTGTAGCTCACATTCAACGAAAACTCGATGCTGGCAAAGGCTTTTTCCAACTCTCTGACATGTCATGGACTCCAAGCAGGGAAAAGACAAATTTGCCACACCATTAAACTCCACCCCTTTTTCAAGCTCTCTCCTCCCTTTAAATTTGAGGGTATTTATGAGAATCAAATTTAAAGAGCTGAAGTTGTAAACAAACACATTTTATATATCCGAAAACTCCCACTTATCACAACTTCTTGGAACTCCAACTTCTCAAGTTCCAGTTCTATAAAGGAGTTGGAGCTGGCAAACAAATGCTACCTAAAACATAGATTTGTATGTTTTTTCAAGTAAAATAATTTTTTATATACATTCTTGAGCAGTTGTTACACACAAGGGGTAAAAAATGTCATGGAAATCAATAGTTATTTGCATTCATATTCATGTTGAGGAAATGTCATTTGATAAAAAATAGTGAAAATAAAAGTACCTCAGACATGTTTAGTAACTCTTTGAAGCCCATACTACCACATCCCTCAGCTAGTGATTCATCCACTGCAGCACGTACAACAGCTGCTCCAACCTGAGTTGTAATGTCCCTGATACTGCAGGCGTTGTTGTATAACATAATCAGCAAATAATAATATTGTTAAAATGAATCCATCACGTTTTAGAGGTGAAAATTACGTTAAATTAATATTTCATTTAGAAAAATAAAATTGTATTAGTAAAAAAAATAGTATTAGTGACACCTGAAAAAATTTTAAAAAACGATCAAAATATCACCCAAAATCCCAAAAAACTGACTTTTGCTATTTTTGCTTTTAAAAAAAATTTTTTTTGATCACAAACAATACCATTTTTGTTACTGATACTATTTTAGAATTTTTGTAAGGCTACAAATGAGGGTGCATCTTAATCACAAAGCATGGGGAATCAAGATTAATAGTTTGGATTTTACGTAACTTGTAACTTGGGGTATTGTCCATGGTAGGCCGCCACCTAATCTAAATGAGTCCATTTAGATTAGTTGGTTATTTTTATTGATAATTATTGTTTGACTTTATTAATGCAAATCTATATGCTAAAAAATAATGTAATGAAAGAAAAGAAAACATAAGTGCTTCAAACTTAAAAATGCTATGTTGTGCCTTCTTGTCTTGTATGACTCGGAAGCTTTTCTTTTCAAATAAAATCCCCGTTCAATTTAAGGGGTGGGATCCCAAAAAGGGAGCGATAAAACAAGATACAAAAAGATGGGAAGAGCTACAGTATCTGGCAAGATGCCAAGTATTGTGGGAAAAAACTGGTAGCCTATCCAAAAAAGTAGTGCAACTGATTCCTGTAGCAGCAAGAAACGGCAATGTCAGGAGAAAGAGCCAGGAGAGCACCAATGGTCCAAAAAAAGTCTTGCTACGTCAATGTCTGGCAGGTGTCCAACACTCAAGAAGAATACCAAGATAGCTGATAACACAAGCTATTAGCTAAGATGAGTGTCTCCAACCATGAACAATGTCTTGCTCCATGAAAATGGATGAGTCTCCAAGCTAGTAACACAGCTGATCCACGAGCATAGTAAAATGAGTGATCCCATAACAATTTGCAAGGCCCCAGCTATTGGCAGGAGCATGGAGAAATGCTAGCAACCGCCTAACGTGTTTATTGAGGTCTGTTGTGTATCTGGATTACTAAATTACTAAATGATATATAATGTATACAACTTAAAATAAATAAATTAAAATAAATATAAATTTTAAAAAATTATAAAATTATTTTCATACCGTACCATGTCTACTACATGAAAACACGGAAGAATAGCATACTTGTTGTGTATATAGATGATATATTATTGATAGGAAATGATACTACTGGCATTCATGCAACCAAAGGCTTTCTTGCACAACATTTTGTCATCAAAGATATAGGCAAACCACAATACTTTTTATGTATCAAGTTTACTTATTGTAAAGGGAAGATGACCATATTTCAAAAGTACACTCTTGATTTGTTGAAAGAAATAGGTCACTTGGAATGCAAGCCTAAACAAGCTCCAATAGAGGTGAATCCTCCCTTTTAGGATACCACTTCTAAACCATATAAAGATGGACAATATAGGAGGTTGATTTGTTAACTCATTTATCTAATAGTCACCAAAACAAAAATCTCATTTGTTGTAGGTCTTTATGTCAATTTATGAAGGAACCAAAGGTAGTTCATTGGAATGGTGCCTTGAAAGTGGTTGCCTGCATCAAGAGTAATCTAGGAAAAGGCTTAATTTATTCCAACAATGATCATCTCAATATGGTTGCTTATTCTAATTCTAGCTATGCTGGTAACAAAGGTGACAGAAAATCAACCTTAGGGTATTGTACCTATGTAGGAGGGAATTTGATTACATAAAAGAGCAAGAAACAAAATGTTGTTTCAAAGTTAGTGCTAAAGCAGAGTACAAATCTATATCTTAAACAACTAGTGAGCTAGCATGGTTGAGATCCTTTCTAGCAAAGGTTAGAGTCAAGGTGTGAACACTTATGATTATGCATTATGACAATAAAGTTACCATTTATATGGCAAGTAATGACACATTTTATGAACAAAGCATATAAAAGTTAATTGTCACTATGTTCACTATCTAGTTGAAAAAAGAATCATTAACACACCTTACACACAATCCTCTAATCAACTGGCAGATATTTTTACCAAGGGTCATTGTGCGAGTGTGTTTCAACAATTTTGTAACAGGCTAGATTTGTTCAATCTATACTCACGAGTTTTAAGGGGGAGTATTAAAGTGGA
Organism: Amphibolis antarctica; assembly: GCA_024699675.1. Classification (NCBI taxonomy): domain Eukaryota; kingdom Viridiplantae; phylum Streptophyta; class Magnoliopsida; order Alismatales; family Cymodoceaceae; genus Amphibolis; species Amphibolis antarctica. The sequence continues at coordinate 18,948 of JAMKPZ010006017.1, read as the reverse complement.
GGATCCATTAATAGGATCCTTGTACCCAAGTCCATATATACTTGTTTGTACTCTTTATATATATTGTACATGTTTACCATAATGACAATACATTACATTTTCTCCATTCAACTAAGCTCATTCTCAAGTATTAAACATAATAAAGGTACACAATACTCCATGCAATCTTGTTGATTTTCCATAGCTTCAATCCTACCACCACCAACTACTACTAGTTCCGTTGTAGCTTCTTTTCATCATGGCAAGGACACAGAAGTTGAGAAATATTGTATGGTGATGTAGGTGCTCCATCTGAAATAGAAGTGCTAGGAATGTAGATTGGCATGGTTGCGAGAGACATTGTTAAATCATCTATAAATAGTGAAAGAGTACAATAGCCCTTAAAAGGGCCTATCAAGGCCAAAGGACAAAGGAAAGCCTAGGGTCTAATAAGAGGTGCTAGTAGCCTATCAAGGCCAACGGAAAGCCCTTAGATGCAAAGATAAATAGATAGAGGTGTAGAGTGAAAGATGCATAGGTTGTATTGGCACTATTAGAAAAAAAAAAGGTGAGGTATGATGGTACTAGCAATAGAGAGTTGGTGACTTTTTTTTATGGGAGATCAGAAAAAATCAAAGGACAGGGAGAACGATTGGAATCAAGAGAAGCAATAATGGCCTAAAAATTGGGTGACCGACATAGAAGGGTTGTAACAAAATAGTGGATGACAGTGGTGGTAATGAAACAGTGGTTGATGGTGGTGGTGATTAAAGAAAAGGGTTTCCTTCCTTCTTGCCTAGATTTTTCATACTACCATACTCTCAAAACCTAAGTTTTGATATTATGTTTGAACACTAGAAATTAGTAAAAGTGGGTTTTTATTTCACTGTTATAATATAATACTTCTATATATAGATGCAACATAAAGAGAGCAAAATGCATCATAAACAATGCAAAACTAGACCCACTTACAATAAAATCTTAAAACATTATTTATTCCCACAATAGTAAAAGTATTTAAATTGAAATACTTTAATGGGAGATTTAGTTATGGATAAAAATAGATTAAGAGAGAAGATTTAAGAGGTCAACCCCATATAGTAAGACTAAGGCATTGATTATGATTTTTGTAGTAGTAGTATTTTTCCTTATATACCAATAGCAAAATTAAAAATGCATATCATATGTATTAAAATACAACAAGCTTGCTCTCTGTGAAGTGCGTATTTTTCATGCAATCCTCATCTATATAACGATGTAGTGGTCCCAAACCAGTGAATTTTAAAATAAAAAATAGATAAATATATAGATAGAATTCTCCATGCATTATCAATCGAATTTGAATTAGATGATTATATTTCAATATGGTATCAAAATAAAGGCATAGATTCAAAAATTGACATAGATCACCAATCCAAGCCGGTTTTCCAATTTGTCAGTACCAATATCCACAGTCCTCTCAATGAATTGAATGATCCGATCAAGATTGACATATTGTTTGATCCAATGTCTTTTTTAAGTTTACAAAGGGTGGATCGACCGATCTAAGATATACATTGCTTGATCTAGTATAGTTGACCATCCTATTGCCTTCAAGCTTTGAGCTTGGACCATTGAACGAAGGGTTTAGGGTTTGTTGCAAGCTCGACGAGGTTGGAGAGTTGAGGTCAACGACGGCTATAAGGTTGAACAGTTGCTAATAGCCGCTAAAGTTCCGTTGAAAATGCTGAACCCATTTGGGTTTACAGCAAGACTATAGGAGTTAGGCGGTGGAGGAAGAAGAAGAAACCCTTACGCTAGCCATACATGGAGTCAGTTGAGGAAGAAAAAAAAAGAAAAGGAAGGAAGAAGAAAGGAAGAAAGTAAAATGAAGAAAAAGTGAAGAAAGAGACAAAGAGAGAAAAAAATAAAAAATAATACATAAAATTTATGTTTAAAAAATGGTAGAAATATTAAAAAATACAAAAATTCTGATTTGTTTTAGAAAAAATATGTTTTCTTATCAATAAAATTGTTTGGAAGTATTAAAAATGAAAAAAATTAGAAAAGGGAACAAAAGAAAGGAAGAGAGAAGAAAAAACGAAAAAATTATTACATAAAAATGGTGCAAGTAGTAAAAAAATCAAAAATCTTGATAAGTTTTATTTTTTAAAAAAAATTATGTTTGCTTATGAATAACATTCCTTTTCTACTTTATTCTCACAAACTTTATTTTCTATTTTTTAATTAATTCATGTGAAACTTTTTTAAAAGATAAACTACACTCCATGAATAAAAAATTATAATTTACTCTAAAATCTTATACTTGATAAAATTTTTAATTATGTAGATTATAGAAATTCTCTAGTACCACGTATAATCTTATTAATTTTTGTTTAACTTGAATTTTATTAAAATGTAACTTGATATATATTGAAATATAACCTAACTTCAATTAAAATATAATCTAAAATCTATTGAATTATAACCTTATATGTAATTTGGATTTTATTAAAATATAGCTTGAATTTTAAATTATTTGTAATATGAGTTTTTTTCAATCATTTATTTATGATAGTTTTTCTCATACATGTAACTACTATATTCTTATCTAATTGATATTTTATAGATGATAATTATTTAAAAAAATTAAAATTTTTATCTTGTCTCTAAGTTTTAATTTGAAATTTAAAATTTTTAAGTTGTTTCCACAAAAATATTGGATTTCCACCAATATGATCCTCAATCTTCAATATGATTCCCTTTTTTTTGAGAACCAATCCTTGATATGATACTAAGATTTGAAACCTTGATCAAAGCAAACTTATATAAATCTTCCAATAAAAAAAAGGTACTTATAAAACTTTAAAAAAGCTACAAAGAGAGAGAGAGTGATGTAAATGTTCCACATTAGTGAAATTTAAAATAAAATATGATTAATATATAGATGGAGCTCTCTAGTCTCCACTAATTACAATTACTTCTAAGCAGGAACAATTTCTTCAGACCAAATTGAATATACACTTTTAATAACCTGAACTAAAGTAATTCAATCAAATCATCGAAGTACATAAAAAATGCAAGTACGATCAATTGATTTTCCAATCCTTTTGGAATGATTATGTTTATATTCTAGTATTGAACATGGTATTCTATTTGTCTGTACTTAATGACCCACAAATTAATTTTAAAAAAAAACAGTTTTCTGTCATTTGGGATTTTGAAGAATGTTCATTGTCTGCCCATTTTTTTATATCTGGTGGTGTGGCGGCTGTTGCCCCCTACCTGAAACTAACCAAAAAGTTCCTTCCAAATTAATGCAAGAGTCATATTTTCTGTATCTTTGTGCTCTAAAATAAAATAAATACATGATAGAAGACACAAATGAGGAATATATACCTTGAAATAGATGGAAAGATGATGCCTTTCTGAATCTCATCATCTGTCATATAAGATGAAAGGCTGCAAATGAAAGAACTTGTTCAGTATTCATAAAGATTTATGTAGAATAATTTGTCAGCTTTGGATATTCATGATGCATGGAAATAGTTGTAATCAACATGGCAGTGTAATAGTAATTTGCTTTGAGAAGCAATAATTCAAATAAGGGTGTACATTATGGACAGATTATTATAATATTTAGATGGAATTTGGGGACACCAAGTGAGGAGAGAGTATACCAGGCATTAGAAATCCTGGAAAAAAAACATATTTAAGAGCTTATTTTATCATGTTTGTGCACTTCAAGAGCTTTCAATAAAGACCAATTTTATAATTTTTGGCTGTCTGATAATTTCTGCATAAAACATAATGAGTTAGCATTTTCCTTAGCTTTAGGGCCACTTAAGACTAGACTTTCTTTTGTTGTGTGTTTTTGTTGTATGTTTGATTAACTCTTAACCACCCACATGCATCATGATTAAACACACTCAGAGCACTTTCTCATCATAATCACTTATGAGAAGTTGTCCAACTAAGCATCATTTTTTTCTATTATAACTTGAAGGAAAATTTTAACATTTAGCCTTAAGTCACTACAAGTGTCTCTCCTTCATAATTACTTGATGGAGATTAGGGTACTTAGGCTCTTTCTTTGCATAATCACTTGGGAAGGAAAAATAGAATACCAATCACCTCCGTTATACCTCAACCTTTGGGGAGGAGAATTCTCCTTTATCATTGCTTCCTCCTTATGATAAATAAAAAAGATTATCACCTCATTTAGCTTTATTTTATTCCTCATTCGACTTTTAGGAGGAAAAAGATCAATACAGGCCACTTAGTCTAAGTCACATAGTCTTAAGAGTCATTAGGACTTAGTTAAGCCACTTTAACATCATTAGGGCACTTATAAACAAATGCATCCACATAGGGATACTTAAGAACCAAAGTAATCGAGTGTTTAAAGGTGTTAATCCCTTCCTTAAGCACATAAATATATATAGCCCCCATATCAAATCAAGGGAAGAAATGGAAAGAACATATTAGATCAATTATGACAATAAACGGATCCAAGGTATTTTGAATCTATTTTTCCAACACTCTCTCTTAAGCTAGAAGGTACATATTAAACATTCTTAGTTTGCTGCAAAAAAGATTAAATACTCCCATAAATACTCCCATAATAATACTCTTGGTGAACACATTTGAAATTTTGTCTAAAGACCTAGTGTTAGAACAACAAATAAGCTCTCATTCAATGAGTTCACGAACATAATGGCAATCAATCTTGATATGCTTTGTTCTTTTATGAAAAGTATTATTGCTACCATTGTAAATAGTTGATTGATTGTCACAATGCATGACCATGGGAGTAGGAACATGAACACCCAATTCAATAGTAATTTGAGTCACATTAGGTCATTAGCAGCTTGTGACATAACTCTATACTCGACCTCTGTACTAAACTTTAATGTGATGTTCTGTTTCTTGCTCTTCTAAGTCACTAGGTTACCACCAGTACAATACCTAGAAGTTGATCTTTTATCACCTTTGTCTCCACTATAGCTAAAATCAATATATGCCACAATATTAAGGTGACCATTGTTGGAGCATATTAATTCTTTTCTTGGGTTGTCTTTTAAGTAAGCTAAAACTTGCAAGGCTCCATGCCAATGGACTACCTTTGGTTCTTTCATAAATTCGCTCATAAACCCCACAACATAAGAGATATTTGGTCTGATGATGGTTAGATAGATGAGTTTTCCAACCAGTCTCTTATATTGTCCCATATCATTATAAGGCTCTGAAGTTGAAACCTAAAAGGGTGGTTTAGCCTCAAAAAGGGCCTACTTTGGCTTGCATTCAAAGAGTCTTATTTCCTTTAATAAATCAAGAGCATACTTTCTTCGTGAGAGGACAAGTTGTACCTAGCATAAACAAACTTGATCCCCAAAAAATATCTAGGTTGGTCCATGTCTTGAACTGACACTTATAGCATTATCACCGGTCAAAAAAATATCATCCACATAGACAACATAGTATAGCTAGATGGATGCTTTCAAATAAAGATGGAGTCATCAAGTGTGTAATTCTTGAACTCATTTGCTAACATAATGGAACTAAGTTTACCATACCATGTGTGCGAACTATGTTTAAGGCCATAGAGTACCTTTTGCAAGCAACACGCCTAATTCTTTCCCTAAGCAACATACCCAAGAGGTTGCTCTACAAGGACCTCTTGCAAGTTACCGTAAAGGAAAACATTACAAACATCCAACTAATAAAGAGCCTATTAGCGAGTAACCACTAAGGAAAGGAGCACATGAATGGAATTTAGATAAGCCACAGGAGAAAACATCTGGAAATAATCCACATCAAGAATTTGAGTAAAGCCATGAGCTACAAAACGGGTTTTGTACCAATTAATACTACCATCTAGCTTGTATATGATAGTGAAGACCCATTGGCAACCAACAACCAGGGTATCACTTGGTTGGGCAACTACCTCCCACATCCCCTTACTAATAAATGTTTGCATTTTAACATCCATTGTACTCTTCCAATGCAGAAGGGTGAGTGCCTTATAATGATTCTTAGGGATGGATTTTGAGGAAAGAGCAAGGGTAAATCACTTGAATGCAGGGGGAAAAGTGTAGCTTAGGAGACAAAATGGGAAAGAGGATGTTGAGTAAAGGCATAGGTACCTTTGCGTAAGGCAAAGGTGAGCTCAAGAGAGAGTGGATTTGTAGCAGGATGGGGAGATGTCAAGGTAGGGTCAGGTGGCGATGCATGATATTGACACCGCTAATATACTTGTAAGAGTACTAGAGCTGCCAAAGGTGAACCTGCCACCTAGGCCATATCAATAGGACTGAGAGGTGGTACCATAAAAGGAAGTGGCACAACCTCAATACAAACGAGGTGAGCAGATGTATTAGGAAGGAAAGAGGTATCCTTAAGGAAGACAATATCAATAGACACAAGATATCAACGAGAAACACAATGATAACACGAATACCCTTTTTGGGTGCAAGGATAACTTAGAAAAATACAACGAAGAGACCATGGGGACAACTAATTCAACCCTAATCGTTGAGTTTTTAACAAATGTCATACACCCAAAAACTTTAGGTAGAAGAGAGAACAAATCCTGATGAGGAAAAAGATGCTACTAAATAGGAATAGTGCCATCTAAAGGGGAAGACCATACAATTAATAAGAAAGACAACAATGGCAACAACATCAGACCAGAAACACTTGGCACATGCATCTCAATAAGCAAGCAACATCAATGATGTAGCAATGTTTGTGCTTGACAACTGATCCGGGGTTGGTTTCGAATGTGGTGGATGGGTGTTCCGTGTAACATAATATTGTGTGAACGTAGCATATTGATCGACGTTCATGGCATTGCATGATCTTGTGCAAAGTTGCATGGCGATGTTGCTACATGTTGTCGGCAATGTTGTTGCATGGAGTTTGTGGCAAGTTTGGTGGTGCATGTTGTTTGGCGAACAAATGTGGCATCAACAAGTAGGACATGGTGTCATGTGGTTAGCATTAGACGTGAGGCATGGGACGCTTGGCTAGGTCATGGTTGCATGGCAACATGGTGACATTCGTGGATGGACGTGCATACATGAATTCATCCTGTTCGTGGTTGAAGCAGTCAAGAAGGAGATGTATATTACGTGCAGGATTTTTGCTTCGTGGTGTTAGTGAGTTCGTGGTGTTAGCGAGTATGTGGTGTTAGTGAGAGACTCAAACGATGTGACGTGCGTAGTGCTGACAATTGTGAAAAACTCGGACAACCTTTGAATGTGCATTTGCATACATGCATGACGTGTTGTAGTGGTTTTTTTTGGGTGGTATTTAAGGACCACCTAGGAGGAAAAAGATTCAACTTCTCCTTTTGGGTTTTGTTTAGAAAAAGGGGAGTTTTTTATCACTTATGTTAATTGCTACATTTTGGCTAATATAAGTGGTTTTTCTTTGCCTTAATACTACATCTTTCTCTCTCTACGTCTCTCTCTCTAGAACCTAACCTTCATTCATCCTCACAGATCAACAACTCCATTTTACTATGAGGTATGAACACAAATAGTCTAATAGATGATGTCATACTCAAAACAAAGAGAAGCAACTGTAAACTAAATAAACTTAAGAGCATTATCAATGTAAAAAATTTTAGGAGTAAAAGCAAACTGAGTTTGAATTTCATTAAAATAAGTACGGATTACATTAATGACATATTGATAATCTTTTAACATGTAAACTCAAGCAATACGAGAAAAATCATCAACACAATATAATAGCAATAGCCATTAACATACGCGAGTTGGGCAAGTCCCTAGACATCACAATGAACAAGATCAAAAGAACTGAAAACAAACAACTGATGACTATGATAAGTGATACGAAATTGCTTACCTAAAGTATAAGATTGACAAATAAAATGATTGACAGATGCTAACGGTAAGGCTTCATGAAGATTAAACAATGAAGGGTGTCTAAGGCAACGACGCCAAAGCAAGTAGGAATCGCCAAAAGCAGCAAAAGAAACGAGCCCTTTAGTGACATCATCTTGAACAAGGATGTACACACCGTGACCCTATTTAAGATCCAAACTAATTCTCCTACTTATCTGTAGATCCTAAAAGGTACAATGAAACCAATAAAAAATAACATAACAATATAATAGTTTAGTTATCGCACTAATGGATAACAAATTGAAAGAAAAATTAGGAATGTATAGTACTTTGATTTCCTCTTGTATGAATCCTTGTTGGTTCAATCCATCTATCTTGAACTATACATTTTCAATATAAATCTTTGTAGGCATGTTTAGAATCTATTCAGCATTTACTCATCATTAGTCATCTGTTGTAATCTACACTGAAGATCTAGAAGCTAAAATAAATCAATATGCAATTGAGAGACTGACCTTGGTCGAGCGAGCAAGATATGTAATACCTTCCTTACTTGTACCTAGAGCACTTACATAACATCATTTTCTTGTACCACCCTTATCTTATCATTCCTTCAAAGGTTTATCATCCTTTAGTCTAATTTTCCTAATCTACCTCATAAATTAGGTGGCGACTCCATTATTTTCACATTCCCCCAATTGTCATTTGCTCTATGATCTAATCCCATAAGTTATAGATATCCTACTAATTAACGATATGCTTTAAATCTCATCTAGTTATCCTATAGCTTATAGATGCACTAGAGTTGTATATATGTGTCTAAGATGTGGCTTAACAACTAACTATATTAATTAGGACTATTCAATTAGAAAGCTTTTGTTTGCCTTGTTTGCTAAGTTAATTAAAATAAACCAAATAATTAACCAATTAGGCTCAACAAGTAGAGGCGAACATAATAAAGCTCCTTCTTTTGGTTTAATTAAAAGACTGCAAGATAAAAAAAACCTTAACATGCATGTTCATACAATTACATTATGCATTCTTTTTCTCGAAGTCCAGGTACTTGGTTAGGAAGGCTCATCCAACCTACTTCGTTTCATTATGTATTAGGGTGTCATGAGGCCTTCCCCCATGTGGGGCTCATGTCTACCTATTAACAGTCTGGATTTCACTTTGACAGATCTCACCCTATTAAGCACCATTGCTTTATTGCCCAACTGGGATTTGTTTAGATATGATTGGAACACATTGTATTTGATAAGAGAGTGCATGATTTAAGCATCTGCATCCATGCCACCTCCACACATTGCATTATTCTTTGTTGAATTTAACTTCTTGCATTTGTCTGAAGTATTTAACTTTTGTATCCATTTGATCTCAACTTAAGGGTTGACTTTCCAAGATTGACCCTCTTGTACTTTGAATGGTTTGCTTTTATGACCCTTGTTGTGTATGCTATTGCAGGGTGCCCCTCATCTGTTTCCCAAGTTCCTCCACATGTTGTCTTGTCTTAGATGGAGACATTATCACCCCTTCCTTAAACGCATGTGTAGCACTTATCCAAATCTTTAGCCTATAAGTTAATTAACAATGTAGTATAAACATTTTCCTAGTTTAACCTTAAATAGACTAGGTGACGACTCCATTCTTTTTCCATTTTCCTCTTTCTAATTATAGAAAGGATTAAGGATTTAGTTTGGTGGAGTTCACCTGTTCTATAAAAACTTGGTTACACACCTTTAAATACAATTTTTATCAATTATCTAATAAAAGAGATTTAATGTGGATTATTAATGAGGTATTTCATAAACATCAAAAGTAATGTGCATTTTTAAGATGAGGTATTCTATTAATCCCAAAAAAGAATATGAATTTTTATATAAAGTACCCTATAAACCTTAAAAGTAATGTGGATTTTTAAAATGAGTATTCCACAAACCAAGAGTATAGAATTATAAACCCCAAGAGAAAATATAGATTTTTAATATGAGGTATCCATAAATCCCAAAAGAAAGTATAGATTTATAATGTGAGGTATCCATAAACCCCAAAAAGGTTGGATGATAGATAATAGAACATTAAATATTTTTGCTCCTTAGTTCTCTTTTTTATAATTCTTTTTATTTTTTTGATTTTTGATTTTTTTTTAACTTCCACCAGAGTTTTTTTAATACTACCCTTCTCGCCCTTTCATTTTTTCACATACTTTTTTGTTTTTATATTCTCCTTCGTCTTCTTCTTTCCCCCCTCTCCATCTCATCTGCAACCTTACAGCTACACCCATTAAGGTTGCAATTGATGTCGACGTTGGTGAGGAGGAGCAGATACGAGGGCATTGTAAAGAAGCAGATAAAGATGCCCCGAAAGGAGGATCAATCACAAGTTGGAGCTGCGTTAATAGATGGAGAGGGTCAAAATGTAAAAGCAACAAGGGTCGCAAGACAATCTAGTCACGATGTAGTGAAGCGATTGAGAGAATCCAAAGAGAAATGACCAAACTGTCTAGTCGTGTGCCATGATCAATGCAAGAGAGCTCTAGCCTCAATGATCTTTTGTGATATCTTAAGCACGTTGTAGAAGCAATGGTGGATGGTTAGGGTCTTATGAAAGGAAAAGATACCATCCTTTGACAATGTTCAAGAAACTGCCACTCCAATACAAGTTTTGTACAAGGTTCTAGAAATGTCCTTACCCTTGCTTATTATGTAACTTAAATACAACATTGATAAAACACAAAAATACTATTAAAAGCTACCTTGGTCACCTGACCCAACTGACCCTGATTAACAAGTTATGCTGCATCATGATGAAGAGAACTTGGTCACGAGAAGGGCAATCCGTACAGTGGGAGCAACGAGCAAAGGATCTGTTTGTGAGAGCAACAATGCTATCAAGAGCTTCTTGAATTGCCAACACAGATGGAGAGGAGCAGGGCTGCCAAGTGTTGCGTGTGAATTGCAACAGAGGGGCGGTGAGGATAGTATGCTGTGAGAACGTTTGCCAGGAGAGTTGCTTCTGAATCGTGACACAAAGTAGAAAAAAAAGAAAACAAAGAGGTTAGTTGGGAGAAGGTGATGGTCAGGCCTCCATTACCTCCCCACCTAAGGTTTTTTTCCTAAATAGATTCTCAATACCTATGCTTTAATACCCAAAGAAGAAGATAAATGGAAAATTGGATGTCCATTAACCAAACTCAATGTCTTCATTTATAGAGCTTACACAAAAACAACATAACTTAATCTATATGAGACTCAACTCACTTACAATACAAACTATGTAGTCCTAATACACACTCAAACTCTAACATCCAAATTCACCAAGTTTGCTTCCATAAAAATAATCATATTGTCTACATATTGTAAGAACATCATGGCTAAAAGACCTCTTTGGTAGAAAACCTTCAATTTTTCCGTCTTGAACAGAAATAGAGTATACTTGATTGAAGACTTCAGCTGCTAGTGTAAACAACGAAGGTGACATTAGACACCACCATATCGAAGACCTCCACCACATACAAGGAATCCTTCGGAAATTGAGACTGCCATTAACCAAAACTGAAAATCTGACTAAACTAACCCAATAACCACCAATCTAATTTTTCCAATTTCACCAAAACATGTGCACTTCATAACTTTTAAACAACCAATGAACACTATCATATGCTTTCATCGCATCTAATTTTCACACTAGACTAGGTTCAAAGCATTCCAATGATACTTATGGTGCTCAAAGAGGGCTGATTAGAACTCATCAATAAGTGTTGGAATGACCACTTTAAGCATCTCTAAAACTATGGAGAGAGAAGTATGGATGAAATTGTGGAGAAGGAAAATAAGTTTCCACAGAAGCTCCAGAAGGACAGAAGAAAAGAGCAATGATCTGTCAAGTGATGAGGTTATTTTGACCTATTCAATCTGTCCTCAGAGATGTCCCAGTGAGATTGAGCACGTCAACATACATGTCACAAAAAAAGTTCTTGCTAACTATGATGTAGAATTTTCTAAAACAATGTTTTTGCTTGATTATATCAAATATGAAATAGTTCTATAGCTCAGATTTTGACAAGCCACAAGCCTACAAACCAAAGGCATAAGCATTGAAATTCATTTCAAGCTAAATTATGAATGATGGAGAGATAACTAACAAACTTCTAATTTGAGTTAATGTTTGAATATTATTGGTGTCTCATATGGGTCAGAAACAAAGTTGAGGTATGTTTTTCTTCCATATTAATTCCTTATAAAAGGGAAATATTAGACTAATTTTAATATATCATTAATCAAACTCACCATTCAGCAGCAGCTTGCAACATGCCATCTGAAATTTGACGTGCACCAGAAAGGAGACTTCCTAGCCCAATCCTAAGAGCAGGGGAAACGTCATCAGTAAAGGAATTATAAAAATTAGCTAATTAACAATTACAATTATTGTTCTGAAAACTGATTACATTTATTATTTGCACATTTTTCTTAATATATTGTAAAACAGTGATGGATGATCATTATACCATTGTATTTAAGGAAAGAATTGGTCATCCTCCCTTCTCCTTTCTCATATTATTTCATGGTTCAGGAAGGAATTGAAAAAATAGCATTAGTTTGGTTAAATGGCAAGGAGTAAAAGATTCTAACAATAGTTAATCACCCCATCATCTGTGCATGAGTCCCAGTTTTGATGATGTCACTAGTTATAAATTTATGGATAAGCTTTCTTATCATGTTAACGTCACCTAAAGAAGCAGAGGGACTCCACGGCTTACCCAGGAAACAGGTACATGTTATTTGCCTGATTAACATACCCAACTTTGCTATTCCCTGCTTACATTCAAAGGACCATTACAGATACATATCTGTCCAGAAAGAGAAGGAAAATCAAGTAATCAATAAAAAACTGACCCAGATCAACATTTTCAAAGGGGCTCCCACTGGCAAAAATTATATTTTCACCAGCATATTTAAATGCATCGGCAGCAGTGCACTCAGCTGTATAAATGACAAGAAATTTGTAAATTTTCTTGCATCTTAAAGAGTTCCTAGTATGCAAAAATAATTGTTAAACAAAAACCAACCATTCATAGTAGGGTTTGACATTGCAAATATTGCAGGTCGAGGAGAATCTGATTCCTTCATGGCCTTGAGTATCTACTTCAATCCAGTATTACAAAAGTAAAAAAATAGTTTACCATCTATAAAAATAAGTTTTGATGGGATGGAAGTTTGAATATTATTCATGGCATATTGTGGACCATAGAATCAAATGTTGTGCCACCGAAGCACATTTTATGTCCTTTTAATCAAAATTCAATTAAACAACCCTAGAAATTTTTAGAAAAATGCACTTTGATTTTGTTTCCACTAATGAATACCAGCATGTTGACATTTTACTGACATGCTTTTTTAGCTTGCTGAACACCAACAATAAACCAACATTCATGACAAAACAATGCTTAAACCTACTTATGTTATAATTTATAAGTTAATTAGTTTATGTGCAACCATACTGACTCTATATTGAGCAGTCATGATCACATTGTTAGAGAAAATAATGTATTATGATTATTTGTATATTGTGGGTCTAGTCCCAGATTATATATAAGTCTTATATTTGCTAATGAAATCATTCTACTTCCACTTATCTCTTATATTTTCATATAATACTAGAGCTTAGGTTTTAAAAGTCCAAAAATGTGAAAAATCTAAGTAAAGGGGAGGCAACTGTAATTGTCATCCTCCTCTCAGCCAACACTAGCTGTGACCAACCTTTCTATCAGACACCCCTGTTGTTGATGATGGTGCTGCAACGGGTGTTAACTGGCACCACGAGAAAGGAGGGGTGGTCAAGGACCACAACATACAGGGAGAACATCTACTGGTGATGGAACAGTAGCACAAAAATACCCTATTCACCACTATCTCAATTGAATAACAAGTAGGGTTTAACACAAGAATAGATGTGCCTCTCATGCACACGAGAAGGATAAATCAAGGAAATATGGTGTTACTGCCTAGAGATCCAAAATCCTGGAGATGGTGTTACTGCCTTAAAGTCTGAAGTTCAATGGTGCTACTGCCTAACAAACCAGAGATTGTTGTCACCTACTCCATGCTAGGGATCATCATTAGTCTTGCCTGTACCAACTTCCCCCCCATTAAGACAGTGCTTGTCCTCAAATGCAAAGTATGGAAGCTGGTTAATGAAGTTAGGATAGTACTATGTAGCTTTGTCCTCTCCTCTGCTGCACCACTAGATGAGGAGTTGCAATACTGCCCTTCCATTGCAATTCACCATCTTAGGAGACAATAGGTGTTTAGGGTCTTTTGCTCCAAAGTGGAACAGATCCAAAAGTTCTTGGCTAAACCCTTGTGATGGTTCCCCATAGTGGCATTTAAGCTACAAGGCGTGGAAGGTAGGGTGTATCTAAGCATTCAAAGAGAGCTCCAACTAGTAAGCCACTGTTCCAATCCATCACACCACTCAAAATATCCTGAATTATCGGCATTGTAGTTTTTGAGTTGTACAGTCGCAGATGCTAATTTGCACGTATGGTGGCAGCTTAAAATAAACCCAATCGTCCATAGAGAATTCCTGCTTATGGTGGTCGCGATTAGTGAGTTGTTTCATTCAATTGCAAGCTCGACACAAATGATGTTTGAGCAATTGTAGCATTTGGTTGCAGGTCAGCAGTTGATGCACCATATCATTTATTTTAATGATTCCCAATATACAACTGAGCAGCGTAAGCAACAGAAGACTGTAAGCCGATTAGAAAGGTGATATACCAATGGTCGAATGAGACGAGGCATTATAGGAGAGCATTCAACCCACGATAGCCATTTGGACCATGATATGGGACCATAATACCTTGGTCTGATCATCAATTGTCAAGTGAAAAGTAGAGCTCAATTGTAGTTTGGTGCTCATTTTCTCAAAGATTTCCAACTAGAACTAGCCGGTGAAGACTAGGTCATGATCGCTTATAATGGATGACGAAACACCATGTATAGCTTGATGACATTCAAAATAAAGGTATTGGCCATTGCTTTTGTTATATATAGGTGTTGCAGATGCATGAAATGCACATATTTTGTTAATCTGTCCATGACTACTAAGATGAACATGTATCCCTTTGATGGTGGTAACCCGATGATGAAGTCCACTGTCAAGTTTGTCCAAGGTTTCTCCAATATTAGGAGAGGTTGCAGAAGCCTAACAGGTTTAAGATGTAATACTTTGCACTGCTGGTAGGTGCAACATTACTACACAAATTGCTTGATGTCCTGTGTCATTCCCTTCTAATAGAAATTACAATTGATTGCCTCTAACATTGTCATACCCCAAGTGCCCTTTGAAACAAGAGTCATGGACGACCTCCACAATTCTCTGAACTATTGGCATTGACACTTCGTATTTGGACATTTTGCCAAAGCTTAAGTTTTATTTGTTTTTCGATAGGGGTCAACCCGAACCCCACCTTTTATCCTCTTAATGACTAAGCTTTCTCAAATTGTCGCATCCCCTATCGTCACGAGGGTTATAACCACCACCTCTCTCGCCCGTGCAAGGCGTTTGCTAGAGGGCAGTGCCCATAGCGCACGACGAGCAATCAAGAATCCTTCCACACCACGCTCTTCGACTGGGACAACGAATCCCATATCTGATCAGATTACCCTGTCCCTTATCTATTGTCACCTTAGCCAAGAATCTCCCCCTCAACTGTAGCATTCATCATACCCATGCCCCCAAAGCTGAGGCAAGTATTAAAGCTTCTCCATGAAGCCACACTTGGAAGGCACTCTCCTATTTTCAAGCCACAACACACCTATCCGTGGTCACAGGAGCAAGCCCTCAGGAGTGAGGCAAGACTCTTGCATGAAGCTTCCTGATGGTTGGATCCCAACATACCAAAGGTGCCCATCTTCTCATCATCAACCCTAGAAATCGTAGAGATCTCATTGAACGAGGAGATGGTGCTCAGGATCCCATTTTGCTTCCAAATTACAAAAGCAGGGCAAACCTAGTTAAGAAGATAAAGTCAGTAAACATTTATAGCATCTCTAATTGTTGTAATATTCTGTCTTTTATTAATAAAACATGCTTTTGTTTAATCCATCGTCTTCTCTCTTGAATTGCAAGCTTGTTTGTTGACAGCCTCTTATTTGGACATTTAGCCAAAGCTCAGTTCTATTTGTCTACTGATGCTTCTAACAAGTGCCATCAGAATTTCAACGGTTCATTGATCGGAATTCCATGACTCATATGTGTTGCTAAACTAAACTTATGAGTCCTTTGGTTAAGTTGTCCTTCCAACCTATTTTTTTCATCAAATTTACCAATGAAATTTATTAGTTTAACCATTTTCCGATTGATGAAGTCTAACTTATTCTAACCTCTCGATTTTAGCAATGAAATCTATCAATTTAACCATTTGTCGAACAATGAATCCTTCAATCTGAACTATTCCTGCCTTTCAATTGCACTGATAAATCCTTTGCTTTAATTGTCTGCTGACCAATGAGTCCTTTGATCTGATTTATCCATTTTCCTTGTTATTTTACCAATATGATGACACTACATGTTTACACACTTTACCAATATTTTCATTTCGTCCGTAAGTCCTCCAACAAATATCATCAAAATGCCAACAACTAACAAGTCAAAACTCTCTTCTGTCTATATCCCCTGGCTAGTAGCCAGATCTTATTGAATTTTGATGACTTGCCTATTGAAATTCCCATGTTAGTCATTTTATCAATAAAGCTTTTTGTGTGATGGGGATTTTGATAATCCCACTGGAATTCCACTACCTTTTAACATCTTTATTAGAACAATACATTGCCTTTTTTATCCAAACGTCCCTCTCATCATTTAAACAAGTTTGCTACACCTCTTCTGGCATGTTGAATCATTGTGTCACATACCCCTAATTATGTACGAGGATGATACATAAATAAATAGCACTGATAACACTTCAAGCAAGGAACCCAAAAACACCCGGAGTCTTTAGCTATCATTGCTCTCCTCACGATCGTACCTTACATCCTTCGCACGCTAACGTCAAGCACCCAATCTATGCCCTTGACAATAGGTATACCTTCTATCCTACAAGGATGAAGGTAGGAAGCAAAATGTAGGGCTTATGATATCTGCATGAGGCCTACAAGACACATAGTCCATCTACATTCACGCATCTCCCCTTGTTCACCTACATTTAGTATAATTTCTCCAATATGAATCTTAGCAAGAAGGGTTTTTTTTTCATTGCTTTATCATTTCTCCAATATGAATCCTTGTAAGAAAGCATCTCTCCATCATTTTATCATTCCTACAACATGAATCCTTGCTATTCGTTTTGTTCCTCACATCATCAATAGCCTTCCTACAAAAATCCTTGTAGGAAAATGTTTCTCAATAGATTTATTATTGTTACAACATGAATCCTTGCCACCTATATGCTCTTTCAACATCTACTATTAATTGAGCTTCCCATTTCTTTTAGGCATCTTTTGTCATTAACTTTATTTTTTCAGCATGAGCTCTTACTACTTGGTGTTTTAGCATGTTGTTTTCATCTCCTTCTGTATGGATCTCAGTTGCTTCACTTTATTTACTTTGGATCTGCATAGTTATGTTCAAATTTGTGAGATTCTATTTAAGACTTGTTTAGTTGTCATCCATCTTCAGCCATATGTTGCACTTTACATTGGAGATCCTATAGCCAAAATAATCAATGCATAGTTAAGAGGTCGACCTTCTTATGGCAAGTGAGGTGTCTAATACATTCCTCACTTGCACCATGAACACTTACCTTGTATCCTTTTCTCGTTGACTACCCTTTTCCAATTTTGTTTTGAAGGTTTGTCACCCTTTAAAACTAGTTTTCCAAGTTTTCCTCATAAATTAGGTGGCAACTCCTTTTATTCCCCCCCTTTTTTTCTTTCTCATCTTGTCGTCATCCATTCTATGATCTAATCTTATAGGTTACAATAAGAGGCTATGTAAGTACAACTTTCCCCTGTAGAAGAAAAGCTCTATTATGCGGGATAACCAAAGAAGCACAGCGGAATCAAACGGAAGAGTGAGTGATGAGAAAGGAAAGAGAGGAGAATCGCCAAGCAAAACACACAATCAAAGGCACACCGGATTTTACGTGGTTCACCCTAACTTAAGGCTAATCCACGGATGGAGAGGGAGAGGGTTTTCTTCTATGGAAGCTTAGGTTACAAACTCACAACTCATATCCTTTGGAAAACCCTAGTCAAGCTTATATAGTGCTTGGGTTTTCCAAAGGACCAAAATGCCCCTTATACTAATTACATTATTAGTATCATTCAAAATATAATACAACAATCTCCACATTGTCTTGAATGTTGGCTCCACCTTGATCAAGCCTCTCCATCAAGACCCACAAGGGGTCAGTTGCAGCCATACACATTGAGCAAGTCCAAACAATGCTTGAACTTACTCTCAATCACACCCTTTGTAAACATATCTGCTGGATTGTGCTTAGTGCTGATCTTCAAAATCTTTATTTTGTCTTCACTTCTGAGAAAGTGGTACCTGACATCAATGTGTTTCGTGCGATCATGAAACACATTGTCCTTTGTTAAACAAATGGCACTGAGACTGTCACAGAAAATATCAACTTTGTTAATCTGTACTCCAAAGTCTCCAAGTAGCCATTTTAACCAAATTCCTTCCTTTACGGCCTTAGTCATTGCCATGTATTCCGCCTCTGTAATAGAAAGTGAAACAGTAGGCTGAAGTGTTGACTTCCAACTGACAACTGAGTCTGCCACAGTGAAAACATAACCTGTCAAGAATCTCCTCTGATCAACATCACTTGCATAATCGGAATCAAAAAATCCAGCCATGCTGCAGTTCTACTTAACGCCATATATCAACCCTACATCAGGTGTTCCCTTTAAGTATCTGAAAATTCTCTTCACGGCTTGCCAATGCTCCTTGCCAGGGTTTGACATGTACCTACTGACAACCCCAAGAGGATAAACTAAGTCAAGACAGGTACATACCATGGCATACATCAAACTGCCAACAGCCTGTGAATAAGGGACACGCTCCATATGCTCCTTCTCTGTTTGAGACTGTGGAGACATAGTTG
>JAMKPZ010006016.1:0-17317 GCA_024699675.1 Amphibolis antarctica | reverse complement strand
ATCCATCTTATAAGCCTTGGTTTAGCATTTTAACTAACAAATATTTAAGTGCTGAGTGATTAGTGTAGATGATAGTGTGACTGCCTATTAGATAAGACTCAAACTTTTCTAAGGCAAAAACCACTGCTAGAAATTCCATTTTAGTTAGAAAGGATCATCTCAAAAGAAATATTTAACCCTTGAAATGAACATTTTCTTATCTAAATTGGACCAATCATAAGGTACTAAACCCGTAGCCAAATAATTAACTATATCAGTATACCATGGGCAGGGTTTAGCATAAACAATTGCTCATCTAGAAATGTATTATGTATTGGTGGATCGGGTAGGAATGAAGCATCTAATCTTGACATGTGATCTGCCACAGTGTTTTCACAACCTTTCTTATTTAATTTCCAAGTCAAACTCTTGCAATAGCAAAATCCATCTTATAAGCCTTGGTTTAGCATTTTAACTAACAAATATTTAAGTGCTGAGTGATTAGTGTAGATGATAGTGTGACTGCCTATTAGATAAGACCCAAACTTTTCTAAGGCAAAAACCACTACTAGAAATTCCTTTTTAGTTACATTGTAATTGATTTGTGTTTTGTTCAATGTCTTACTAGCACAATATATTACTCTTTGTAATTTGTTAATTTTTGACCCAGAACTGCACCTAATGCATAGTCTGATGTATCACACATTAATTCAAAAGGTTGAAACTAATCAGGTGCATAGACTATAGGTGAAGTGGTCAGGGCTTCCTTAAGAAAATTAAATGCTTTTGTGCATTCCTCATTAAATTCAAATTGTGCATCCTTAATTAATAATTGAGTTAGAGGTCAAGCAATTTTACTAAAGCTTTTAATAAATCTTCTATAAAAACCAGCATGTCCTAAAAATGCTCTTGTAACTTTAACTATTCTAGGAATGGGTAAATTAGATATTAATTCTACTATTTCTTTGTCAACTTTTATGCCTTTAGTAGAAATAACATGTTCTAAAACTATTCCTCGTTTAACCATAAAATGGCATTTTTCCCAGTTTAACACTAACTTTTTGTATTCACATCTCTCTAGTACTTTCTATAAATTAATTAAAATATTTTTCAAATGAGTCCCTATATATAGAAAAATCATCCATAAATACTTCTAAAAATTCATCTATAAAATCAGTGAAGATGCTTGTCATACACCTTTGAAATGTAGCAGGTGCATTGCATAGCCTAAAAGGCATATGACTAAAGGAAAATGTTCCAAAAGGACATGTAAAAGTTGTTTCCTCTTGATCCTCAAATGAAACGGAGATTTGATTATAACCTGATTAGTCATCTAGGAAACAATAATACTCATGTCCTGCCAATTTTTCTAACATTTGATCTATAAAAGGCAAAGGAAAGTGATCCTTCCTAGTTGCTGCATTCAGTCTTCTGTGATCTATACAAACCCTCCAACTAGTTTGAATTCTAGTTGGAACTAATTCCTTGTTGTTGTTTTCCACAACTGTTATCCCAGATTTTTTTGGTACCACCTGAATTGGACTCACCCAAGAACTATCAGATATTGGATAAATTATGTCATTGTCTAACCATTTCAGAATTTCCTTTTTAAGAACCTCTTTAATATTTGGATTTAATCTTCTCTGTGGTTGCCTAACATATTTAATTTTAGATTCTAGATTAATCCTATGTTGGCAAATAGTTGAACTTATACCTTTTATGTCTAACATCTGCCATTCTATTGCTCCCTTATGCTTTCTCAACACTTTTAAAAGATTTTCTACTTGTATTGATGTTAAATCAGAAGCAATAATGACTGGTAGATTTGCATTGTTCTCCAAAAATACATATTTTAAATTTTTTGGAAGTGGTTTCAGCTCAAGCACTAGGTATTCTGAAGTTAATGATTCTTTATCTTTTTCAAATTGTTCTTTGTTTGCATCCATATTCTCAGTTTGGTCAGAGATTTCCTCTTTCAACATTTCTTCATTTGATATTACATATTTTTCAACATGATCTAATTCCTCTACATTTATGTCCTCATCTATTTTAAAAGTTTCAATTAGATTAACCTTAAAATGTTTAAATTGAAACTCTTTAAAATTCTTCTTAACCCCACTAAAAATATTTAGTTCTAATTTTTGATCACCCCAAGCTAATTCCATCCAACCATTTCTACAACTTATGCAAACATCAGCTGTAGCTAAAAATGGTCTTCCCAAAATTATTATTGCTTGATCTTGAGTTATACTTAAAGCTTTTGTTTCCATTACAGTAAAATCAACAGGGTAGACAAAATCCAAATTTTTGGAACCCCAAGACAGTGAAGGGGTCAATCAAACCATCCTCGAAGCCATTCAGTTTGCTTCAAATAAGGGTCAGGTAATCATTTAAGCTACATTACCTTCAAGTCTTTTTTAGGTTTCCATATTATTTTTTTTGTATGCATGTGTTTATATGTTTTTCCCCTCTTTTTTTGTATTTATATATATATATATAGTGTGAGTCAACTTCCCCTGAAAGGGAAGAAGAAGAAGAAAAGAAAGAAGGACAAGAGGAAGAGGAAGGAGCTATTGTCAGACCTCTAGCCTCAAGTCCAATGCAGGTGGATCTAGATTTAGGGCAGACAGAGATTTCTACTAAGTAGCAACCAAGCTTTGGTGGAGAAGAAAATAGAGTTTTAGTGATCTATTCTCCACCAACTGAGCCACACACAACCACTACAGAAGCATCAGCTCCATCCTCCCCCACTCATGTAGAACAAGCTTAGTAGTTAGGCATAAACTCAGTGATTTTCAGAGATGCTAAGGCTAGGGCTAAATTCCAGACTATTAGGGGTTTTGACATTCTATTCAGCAGACCTGTAGATTTTGATTTCATGGATGAAATCAAGGACTTATTGGAGTTTCAAGGGCTATTGAGAATTATCCCCAAGTCAAGTAATAATTTTAAAGCTAAGAATTTAGTTCCTACCTTTTACTATAATCTGCATGAGGAAGATGGAGTTTTTGTTTCCAATGTGACTGATGTGAATGTATATTTAATACCTAAATATATATTTGAGAGCCTAGGATTAAAAGATGAGGGTGTAGAGATTTTAGAATCTTCTACAATGGCAGATTGGTCAGAATAGGATATAAAGAACTGCATGGCCATAAACCCTCAGATTAACTTGTTTAATAGGCTCAAACAAATAAATGGAAAGTCTCATATGGTTGCATTGATCTTGATTAGAACCATATATCAAAGATTTGGACATGATGTGTAATTGTTCGTCTTTGTTAAAATTACAACTTATGTTGTACTGAATAGGATTTAGGTGAACTGGTATAGAATTTTCATTTCAAAGATCACTAGCATCAAAATGAAATTATTCTATGGTGATCTAATCTACTAGTTGGTGTCAAGTTCCTCTGATCTATTAGATTGGGCAGTGAAAAACGTCGTTAAACCATACGTAAAATGGCGAGGGAGGAGGGGCTTACCTGTAGGGAGTCGTCGGCGGTGATCAGAAGTCCTCGCTTTCGGTGCGTTGAAAGGGCGTCGGGGCTCCGAGCATCTCCTCTCCTTCAGAACCTCCAGCCAACGTCTTCTCCAAGGGGTGAAAGCGTGAGGAGCGTCTCTCGCGCGTTTTTCAAGCGGGTGGAAGTGTTCCTACATGGGAGGGGGAGGCCCCCTTTTTATAACGGGTTACCTTCCCTCTTTGGGGGAATCCAAAGATGGAACCCGACGTATATCTCGGTTCAATCACGCAGTCGGCATGATTGATTTATTACGAGATTTAAGTGGTTAAATCCTGTCGTATCTTTCTAATTTATTCGGCTTACCTTTCTGGGTAGTTAACCGACAGCCACTACGTGGCAGGTGGATACCGGCTAGTTCCATCCGGCTACCACAGAAAGGCGATTATGTTGGCTCGAATGTGGGCTTTGGGGAGCCGGTTGCCGGATTTTTGCACTGGTATCCCGGTGGCAGGCTGGCTGGTCCCTTGACTCTTCGGTTCAAGTGTGGGTTTTGGGGGAGCCGGCTGTTGGGTTTTTCTACCCGTTTGCCGGTGGCAGGCTGGCTGGTCCCTCGAATCTTCAGTTCAAGTGTGGGTTTTGGGGGAGCCAGCTGCCGAGTTTTTCTACCAGTTTGCCGGCGGCAGGCCGGCTGGTCCCCCGACTCTTCGGTTCAAGTGTGGGTTTTGGGGGAGCCGGCTATCAGGTTTTTCTACCAATTTACCGGCGGTAGGCCGGCTGGTCCCCCGACTCTTCGGTTAAGGTGTGGGTTTTGGGGAGCCGGTTGCCGAGTTTTTCTACCGATTTGCCAGCGGCAGGCTGGCTGGTCCCCTGACCCTTCGGTTCAAGTGTGGGTTTTCGGGAGCCAGCTTCCGGGTTTTTCTACCAGTTTGCCAGCGGCAAGCCGGTTGGTCCCCCGACCCTTCTATTCAAGCATGGGGGTTAGCACTGCTGTAACAGAAGAGGTGTTGGCACAAGGAGAAGAAAATCAGCACCTTGTGGAGTAGGCCGTTCTATCGAACCACTTAAATCTTCTGTGTCTTCTTCTTCCTTCTTCTTCATCCTTCCTTCCACCAAAACGTTACTCTGAGAGAGGGAGAGAGAGCTTGTGTTTCATCGTCGATGATCAACCTCAGGGAACACGCACGGTTGGGACGTGTACGGGTAGGTGAGTGTCGACAATCCGTGTCGTGGGACGCAAAAGTGCAAATCGTTTTCCCAACAATTGGTAATAGAGATTCCTAGTTGTGTGGGAGTAGCGGAGAATATGAAGCAAGTTCGTAGTTACAGGTGGAGGACTTGGCTACCTAGCAGAACTAGTCGATAGCTGGGTGAGTAGAGTGGCGTCTGGAGGAGAGTGTAGTCTGCAGTAGTGGTTGTTAGGAGTAGAAGACACCTGACAGCAGTAGCGGTAGTTGGGTGAGCAGAGCGACATTCGGAGGAGTGTGCTGCTGGGAGCAGGCAGTCGTTAGGAGCAGACGACATCCAACAGGAGAAACAGGAGCCGACTATTGGGAAGCGACAGTCGGAGTGTTTCATTCAGAATCCAGGAAAAATTAGTGATGGTAGAGGAGAGGAAGCTCGATGTCAACAAGTTCGATGAGAGAGATTTCGAGTTCTGGAAAATGTAGATGGAGGATAATCTGTATTAGAAGGATCTCCATTAGATGTTGTCAGGATGGAAATCGTAGAAGATGGAATAGGAACAGTGGGAGCTTTTAGACAAAAAAGCTCTAGGATTGATCAAACTCTCACTGGCAAGGAACGTGTTGTTCAATATTGCCAAGGAAACCACAATGGCTGAAGTCATGCGGACCCTATCCAACACCTACGAGAAGCTAACAGCTTCCAATAAGTTTTTCCTCATGCACAGACTTTTCAACATGAAGATGCGATAGGGAATAGCGACAGCCGGCCACGTGAACGAAGTCAACACAATCCTGACCCAGTTGGATTTCGTGGAGATTGTGTTTGATGATGAGGTGCGAGCGCTCATCCTGCTGTTGTCACTGCTGGCTAGCTAGTTGGCCGTGGTAACTTTTGTGAGTAACTCTCTAGGACACGGAAGGTTGGATATGGGGTAGGTGATGGTGTTGACCCCTTATACTTGGGGAAATAGGCAATAGGTATCATGGTGAATCAAGATCAAGCATTCAGCCTCACAATTTGGATAAATAATGTTACATTTTGGAGTGACAAACTTTCCCACCCTGGATGGTCAGGCTGTCTTCCAGCAATATCCGTCGGAAGCCAGCCTCTTAGGTGGAAACTTCGTTAAACCTTCTGCCCCAAGTTTCGCTTAATCGTCCTACCCTGTTCGTGTGATATCACGTATGACAAATCTCTGAACAGTAGCTGCTCGGTTGATGGTTTCATCTCCTAGACGGAATCTCTGCCTTCGCTGGTACACTTCTACAGAAGTACCGTCTTTTCTAATGACCTCTTACGACACTTCCATTTTTGCTCCACCACCCATCGTAGGGTAAAGGCCGTAATGTTATGGCCCACCGTAGAGTAAGGGGTGTAACGTTATGGCTGACTATAGAATAAAACTTTACAACTTAGCCATTCGAGAATGAATCAGTTGCTAGGCCCAAACCAGCCACCACTAATGATTCCCTGGTGGTGCGAGCGTGGCCTTCATTACTTCTAACATGCCTTCCATAAGCAGTAGAATTGAAAGACCAAGTTTGAAATAAGACTAGAGACTTGGCAATAAATGGGTGGATTTTCGGCCCATGCAGTGGATGTCCAGTCTCGCCAGCCATTGGATACACCCCTCGAGGTGCAAAACTAATCTCCAAATAACTGACTGAGTGCAGTGCAGGTCTTCAGGTTTTCGTGGTAGAAACAACAGAATTTTGATGAAAAGAGTAGAATTCCTTCCCTTCGCACCGGTTATTTTAAGAATGCTTGGAAATTCACTATGCGAGGTCAGTCCCTTAGTGGTTGACCGCACGAGCATAGGTCTTCAGATTCCCACGGTAGGAGCAACAGAGTTTTGATAAATAGAGCCAAATTCCACCACACTACACTATCATTTTCAAAAAACATTGAAGGTCACTACAGCGAAGCCAGCGCACTGACCATCTATGGTAAATAGGGTGGAATTTCGGCCTAGAGCGTCGACATTTATCAATAATCTTAAAGGTCGCAAGTCCAATCGTCGCCCAACCAATGTAACGTATGTGACACTTGGCCTTCCAATGCTTAGCAGTCCAACTTCACGAAACGTCACGACCTTAGCCTATAAATAGTCCTCCCCTTGCCACTAGGGAGAGGTTGGACTCCTTGACTTGCGGTGATTGCTTGAGTGTCCAAGCGTCCCGGTACTTGACGTCGAGCATCTTTTCTCGTCCGGCTTTAGATGTTCATCTGCGGTCAACCGTCTACGCACGAGGGCTCGCTAACTTGGACTCCGAACCAACCTTCCTACATGTTAGTCTTCCTCTCCCCCTTTCCCACTGGTGGAGAAGGGGGGGAGATGACTCTCTTACTTTAAGTAATACTCTCCTCCCTAGTCGTCCATTGACTAGAGAGGTTTTCCTTTCTCTTGGGGATTATCTAAGATCCCCTCTTCCTTTCCTACCTCCTTTCCCTCCTCCTTTCTCTTGGAGGATAGTTGCTACCCCTATGCCAACCCCTTGTTCGATTATGCGACTAACCCGAATGGACAGTTTTATTTTGGTCTTTTAATG
Source organism: Amphibolis antarctica (assembly GCA_024699675.1). Lineage (NCBI taxonomy): Eukaryota > Viridiplantae > Streptophyta > Magnoliopsida > Alismatales > Cymodoceaceae > Amphibolis > Amphibolis antarctica. The sequence goes on along the minus strand of JAMKPZ010006016.1, from coordinate 10,140 downwards.
TGCAAGCAGAGGTCCACTGAAGCTGGTGGATTACCCTGCATTATCTTTTCTTTCTCCCCTTGTGCCACCTTAAGATGCTAGTTTGCACATTGTGGCCTAGGTAGGTGCCTCAGGATCAGACTCAGTCCTGAGTCCTTGCGTGGGATTTTCTTATTTATTTAGCATAATGCTCGGGGATGATGCAAATCACACTTCCCCCTTGTTTTATTTATTCACTTTTCTCTAGGTTGATCTCACTAGTTTTCGACTTCCTCCATGGTCGGAAAGCCGAAGACGAGTCTCGATTTTCTATCTCTAGTAGTCCTTTTATAAGCCATTGAGAGGCCAAATTTTATCTGGCTTGGTTGGGGATACCTAATCCCTTCCCCACCAGTACCCAAAGCTCCTTATCCAGTATTTTGGATAGTAGAACCCCTTATACTTATTTCTTACTCTTTTATTTGGGATTTTCAGTCTTTGTTGTGAAAGGTCTTCCTTTCATCAAGTTTCCTTGTCTTTTCCTTCAAAACAAGATGGTGACTCTGTTTTTATTTAGTGTTTTTTTTGACATTCACTCAAAGCCTATTTTCTACTCTCGTTTGCCTGAGGATGGTGTCCGCCGTCCATTTCCCAAGAGGAGGTAACAAAAATTGGCAACTCTACTAGGGAGACATCTAAGACTTGTGGCTCTAACTCTCTTCTTTTAACTACTATATTTAAGATTTTCCTTGCATCTGTTCGGTTTTCTAACATTGATTTCGTTGTTTGGATTGGCTTACCTTCTAATCTTCCTATAGCACACTGGCTCCTGTCCTCACTCGCACATAGTCGAAAGCGATGGCAGCCGACAACACTTCATCCCCCGCAACTTCACTTGTCATAGCCACCTCGGCTTCCATCTTTATATCCACGGCTTTTGGCCCACCACCATAGGTCCTCACATGCCCCCGCCTCCCAAATCTGATCACAGGGTCATTGGGGATGCCCAATTGGATAACTACCTAGCATCCCACCATCCCAACTACACTACCCATACCCATTGGGCCCAAGCGATTTGAGCTGGAGTTGTCTGCCTAGCAATTAGTCAACAATCCTACCCCAAACAATCAAACTGGAGATGTAGGAGTGACCTCCATACCCAATCTGGAGTTCAACCAGACAGTTCAAACTCAACCACCAGCCCCTTTGCAATTTCCAAGGGTAGGTTACTTCGACACGCAACAGTTCCCTCTAGGTGTAATGGGCCTTCAAGTAGAATATGACATTGTTACATCTCCTCAGGTGGGTCATCTTACCCCCAAGGGTTTCAATCAACAGGGCCTTAACTTTCAGCAACAGCTGGCACCACCCGTGGTTTGCAACCCTACCCATGTAGGAGAATTGCAGCAAAGGGTGGTGGAATTGGAAACTTTCATCCACGGCTTGAGAATCGGCTAGCCAGAATAGTCTTGCTCCTTCCAAAGTCTTTGCACTTTTTCAAAGGCTATGCTCCCCCCAGATTTCTGGATGGCCAAGCTCGTCAAGTATAACGGGCAGGGAGATCCTCGAGCTCATCTTCGGGCCTATTGTGAAGACATGGCCCCCTTACAATATGATGACAAGCTTTTGGTTCGTCTCGTTCAGAAGTCACTAGCTGAGCCAGCTTTAGCCTAGTATATGTCACTGGATTTGTGTACCCTCTCTTTCATCCGGTTATCACCCAGAAGCCAGTGGGTTTCCGCTGGCCCTGCCAGCAGATGGACCAAGGTATAGAGAATTGAAAGGTGTTTGTGTGAGCGCATTACCACGTGTGGTTGATGGCTCGTTGAACGGAGTTGCCACCTTATTTTTGGGTAGAAAACAAGGAAAACCGGATGGGAAAGTGTCCTTCCACCATCGAAACGATAAAACCACGGGATTCACGTAAACTCGTGTAACATGAGAGAACTGGATACGAGGCTCAGGGTACTGTTGGGGAAGGTGTTAGGCACCCCCAGACAGCCCAGGCATTCCCGCCCTCTCTTCGGCTCTAAAACGGAAAATATGATAGTCAATCCGGCCACGTACGGCCTCACCTTGGAAGACTTTCCAGGGTGTTTAGAGGGATAACCATATCCCTTCCGGTGAAAACAAACGAGAATCAAGTAAACAAATGGGAATTGAACAAAACGGGGATCCATATTGGATCCGGTGGTGAATAGGGGAGAAAACGATGGGTTTTAGGGGAGCCGGCAGCCGGCTACTTGTACCGGTTGACCAGCAGCTGGTCGGCTGCCTTCCCAACCCATTTGCACAGCCATGGGGCCTAGGGGAAATGGGGGCCAGTTCCTTGAACCGGCCAGCCAGCGGCTTGCCGGCTATTTCCCCCTTTCATACGTACCCATGGGGATTTGGGGAAACGGGGGCCGGTTCCTTGAACAGGCCAGCCGACGGCTTGCCGGCTGTTTCCCTCTTTCTTTTGCACCCATGGGGGTTTTGGGGAAGCGGCGGCCAGTTCCTTGAATCGGCCTGCCGGCGGCTAACCGGCTGCTTCCCCCATCCCTTTGCACCCATGGGGGTTTTGGGGGAAACGGGGGCCAGTTCCTTGAACTGGTCAGTCGGCGGCTTGCCGACTGTTTCCCCCTTTCTTTTGCACCCATGGGGGTTTTTGGGGAAGCGGCGGCTAGCCGGCTGCTTCCCCCCTTTATACACACCCATGGGGATTTTGGGGAAACGGGTGCTGGTTCCTTGAACCGGCCAGTCAGCGGCTTGCCGGTTGTTTCCCCCTTCCTTTTGCACCCATGGGGGTTTTGGGGAAGCGGCAGGTAGCCGGCTGCTTCACCCTTTCATTTTTCTCCCATGGGGGTTTTGGGGGAAACGGGGGCCGGTTCCTTGAACCGGCCAGTCGGCGGCTTGTCGGCTGTTTCCCCCTTTCTTTTGCACCCATGGGGGTTTTGGGGAAGCGGCGGCTAGCCAGCTGCTTCCCCCCTTTCTACACACCCATGGGGATTTTGGGGAAATGGGTGCCGGTTCCTTGAACCGGCCAGCTGGCAGCTTGCCGGCTGTTTCCCCCTTCCTTTTGCACCCATGGGGGTTTTGGGGAAGCGGCGGCTAGCCGGCTGCTTCACCCTTTCATTTTGCTCCCATGGGGGATTTGGGGAAGCGGCGGCTAGCCGACTGCTTCCCCCCCTTCATACGCACCCATGGGGATCTTGAGGAAACGGGGACCGGTTCCTTGAACCGGCCAGCCAGCGGCTTGCCGGCTGTTTCCCCCTTCCTTTTGCACCCATGGGGGTTTTGGGGAAGCGGCAACCGGCGGCTAGCCGGCTGCTTCACCCTTCCATTTTGCACCCATGGGGTTTTTGGGGAAGTGGCGGCCGGTTCCTTGAACCAGCTTGCCGACGGCTAGCGTTTTTCAGAAAAAAAATGGAAACCGTTAGATTGTACGTTTCGTACACCCGAACGGCCACCACCGGCTTCCTTGCCGGTGGTGTCATCCCGGGAATCTTTCTGGGGCATCGAGAGGGTAGACTTACGCCTCCCGGGAAAGTAACGGGCACCGTCGGGTTGTACGTGTTTGTACACCCGAACGGCCACCGTCGGCAAGGAAGCCGACGGTGTCATCCTGGAAATTTTTTCGGGATCCCGAGAAAGACATGTGGGGATCGGATAAAAACTTGTAAAGCTTGTTGGGAAACTTTTGAGTTTCCACGTAAAAAGACCCGACGGAAGGGTTGCACGTAAACTGAGCACGACTGGGCCGGGTGGTTTAACCCGGCCAGGAGGGCGGCCCCCGGTACCATCGGACGTATTTCCGAAGGAATGATACCCGAGTCCGTCCCCCGGCCGTCTCCTTGCAGAAGGAAGGCGTTATGCGGTCGGGGCTCGATAAAACGTAGTAAAAAGCATACGTAAAACGGCGAGGGTGGAAGGGCCTACCTGTAGGGGGGTCGTCGTCGACGGGGATCGGAAGTCCTCGCTCCGGCACGGCGAAAAGGCGTCGGGGCCCCGGTGAAAAGGCGTCACCGGGGATCGGAAGTCCTCGCTCCGAAAATTCAAGCCTCTCCTTCCCGGAATTTTCAGCCTCTCCTTCCCGGAAATCCAAGCCTCTCTCTCCAAAAATCCAACCTCTCCCTCGGAAAATCTAGCCTCTTCCCAGAAATTTTTAAGCCTGCTGGGTGGTGTAGGGGCTGCCCATTTTATAAGGGGTTGCCTTCCTTCTTTGGGGGCACCCGAAGATGGAAGGCAGCGTGATTCTGGCTTGATTTACGCAGTCCGCGTAATTGGCAGATTTGCGAGATTTACGTGATTAAATCTCATCGTATTTTCTTGATTGATTCAGCTTGCCTTCTTGGGTAGCTAACCGGCAGCCGCTACGTGGTAGGCGGAAGTTGGCTGTTCCCCTGGTCATTTTCACCAAATGTGGGTTTTTGGGGATCCGAGTGCCACTTCCTTGAAGCGGCTTGCGGGCGGCAAGCCGGCTCCATCCCCCCAACTTTTCACTAAATGTGGATTTTTTGGGGTCCGGGTGTCGCTTCCTTGAAGCGACTTGCCGGCGGCAAGTCGGCTCCATCCCCCTAACTTTTTACCAAATGTGGGTTTTTGGGGTCTGGGTGCTGCTTCCTTGAATCGGCTTGCCGCCGGCAAGCCGGCTCCATCCCCCTAACTTTTTACCAAATGTGGGTTTTTGGGGATCCGGGTGCCGCTTCCTTGAAGCGGCTTGCTGGCGGCAAGCCAGCTCCACCTCCCCCCTCTTTAAGCATGGGGTCAACAATTTGCCAAAAATCCATACTTGGGATCAACTGGCTTCGATGTTTCAAGAGCAATACATGTATAACTTGGATTTGGCCCCCAAGTTAGAGGATCTTAGAAGTCTCTAGCAGTGAGATAATGAATCCTTTAGTTGTTATGTTAGCAGGTGGAGGTCTTTAGCCTCCCAGATACAAGACAAACCGTCCAAAGAGGAACCAGTAGAACTGATAATCCAGAGCGCTCAACTAACACTTGCAGTGCTCCTATCAATGCATACCTTCAATACTTTCACCCAACTCGTCAAAGCTGGGAGTCGCTTTAAATCAAAATTGAGGTCTAGAAGGTTTGTGGCCCTTCCATTCTGAGGCCCATTGGGAGCAACAGCCACCCCCAAACCCTTTAACGTTGGCAGTGGGTTAAACAACCGAAATTGGAAGATAGAGTCCAGAAAGGTTCCAATAGTAGTAGTGGCACCTCCGCCACCCCTTTAGCCTCAACAGGTCTATGCACCTGCTCCGATATACCAGGCTCTGGCAATCCAGCCTGTATAGTAGCCGTTATATCCACCTCAGCTGACCCAAACGCAACAACCCTAAAGGCCGAGGGCACAACCATCGCATGTGGAAGCCCAGCCACCCCCTCCACCCCAACCAGCACCGCTTGCTTAGTGGCAAAACCGACGGCAGGGCCATAATCAAAATCAACAGCGATAGCCAGTGCCGCAGTGTTTTACCTCGACACTACACCTTATAATTCTTTTCTTATATAAATTGTGAGTGTGAAATATTTTAATTCATCGTACAACACGGGTTCAGATGTAATTAGTGTGCAAGTACGGGTTTGTCCATAGGGATTAGTTTTTGCTTGGTGTTAAGCTTAATTGGTGACTTCAATTAAGTGAAAAAATTGATTAAATATCTTATAAGCAATGTCACGGTTGCCTTGTTCCAATTAACCGCTAGGATGGTCTTTAAATACCAATTGTGTACACTCTCTAGAGGATTTTACTTCCAAATATTTAATTCTTCTTAAGCTTTAACATTATACCCTTTAGTTTGCATAAAATTTTAATGTTCAGCACAAAAGAAGTACTTAACCTTCGAGGTAGCTCGAGGGTAAATGTCTCTACCCTCGAACTTACACGTGGGTAGTGCAATAATTGTGAGTTTTATATGTAAAAACAGCATGATTCAAATTGGCTAAAACTTCTAAGAGTTAAATGATTATATTTTTGGTCTTTTTATATATTTCAAAACACAACACACGATACAATGCAAGAAACACAATACAATACAAACAACTTGTAAAAGTAAGAATGCAACATTCAACATTATAGCAAATATAAAAACATATTCTAATTATCGTAACTAAGTTGATAAAGTGTGTAATTTTAGATTTGAGTATAATTGTAAAAATGTAAAGTAAAATAAAAAAAATAAAAATGGAAATAACACCTAATGCTTCACTGTAATTCCTTCCTTCGAAACTTGCTTAGGCTGGGAACTTCTCTTTGTCTTTACTTCTGGTCCACCAAGTCGTCAATCTGGCAGACCTTCCTATTGACCTTATAGTGAGTTTTTGGGGCGTCAATCCACAATTAGACGAAGGAACAAAGGAGGAAGTAGCCGGCGCCAAGAGTCTCTCCTTCAAGGATATGCTTAGGTAGAGAAATGAACAACAAATACACTATGCGAATGGTTAGAGAAGAGGAGGTCGTCAATCTCCTCTTAGAAGAGATGAGTGGGTGGAGGATGAAAGATGGAGAAGATGGAAAATGCTCTGTAAATGGTGGATGAAGGAAGAAGAGAGGGGGGGGGGACTTAGTTTCAAGGCTACGGGACTATTTTATAGATAAGAGGATTGACAGTTCACAAGCTGATAGTTAACAAGGGTGTGGTGCATGTCCGAACATGTGAGGTCATCCCATGCAATCCACTACTTTAGCCTGTCCATCCACGTTCTTCATAGTGGAGCTACAATTGAATTAATATTTAATTCTGCTCTGTTACATAATTCCTATAGTTACTTATCGAATTTCCCTACAAATACTTAAGAAATACCTTTCATGAAACGCATCATATTATAAGAGAAATAATTCATAACATTTAGATCTTAACTGTAATTGCAATTGCTTTAATATCAATGAAATTCATTGCACAGAACAAACAGGGTACAAGTCTGAGGGTAAACTGGTTTACCCTTGTGTAAGTTCATGGGTAAACCCTTAACGCTCGTAGAATGGTCAGAGGGTGAATAGGATAACCCACAGATAAGTCTGTGGGTAAACAGCTTAACCCTTAGACTTGCATTTAAGTATAAATCATGAGTTTTTCTCTGTATATTAACCATTCTATTAGCAACCTAAAGAGTCAAATGTCAATCATTCATTCCTTTCTTAATAGGTAATAAACATAAACATAATTAATGACTTAAAACGTAATTCATGCATTATTAAAGTGGATAATCGTGCATACTGCTCAAAAGTATAGTTAACATTGTAGTTATCAGAATTCAATGTAGAATGCAAATAAAACTCATTAAAATACATGAATTAATATCAATAAAATGCACACTTTTGAGTCTAAACAAATCCCCCATACTTAAAGTTTTGCTAGTCCCTTAGCAAAATACTAAAATGAAACTATAAAAACTATGAAGGTAATAAAGACTACTAAATAGAACTAACTAAAACTATACCAGGCCACTTTCGTAGGGAACACAACTACACTTAGTAGGTGCAATAAGCCTTTAAAACCCTAGGTTACCAAAGTGGCGGAGTTGTGTCTCTGGAGGGTTTTGAGTGGATACACCCACAAAGTCCAAAGAAATAAAAGAAATAAGATATAAGAGAGAGAAAGAAAAGTAGGGAGTCAAAAATCAAAACCAACCCAAGGATCTTTTGAATCACTTGTTGCTAGAACAACTTCAGGGGGATTAGGTGGCTCAGTCTTACAACACTCCCTCTCCTTACCCTTAAATCGAATAGACTCATTTAAAATGTGAACAAGAAGTCACAGTTTCATGAGAACCATCTGTCTTGTGCAAGCAAGAGGAATTCGCACCCTCACTACTCTCAATTAAAAATTAAATCATTAAAGCAGACATACACATGTCACCAACAAAAGAGGGTAATTTGAGATACTCCCATCTTTTCTAAGATATTGGAAAGTACTTTAGCTGGTAGACAAAGGATAAGACAATAATATACCATCACTCAGAATGTTGACTTGTTGACATAGTATCATTTCACTTCATTCTCACATCCCAAATGACTTCAAATATTTCCCTTTTTCTACTCATACTGACATTGATCTCTTAAGTTTTCTAATTCTTTCTCTATAAATATTCCTCATTTTCATTCAATATTTTTCAGTACTTCTTTTTTCTTTTCTTTTTTATTTTTTTTATTTTTTTAATAAAAACATATAAAAACAAAGTAAATGACATAGCATTGCAATTTTAAAACTAATAAAGAAAGTTGGGAGATATCTCAATATAATGCTCACCAGAATGGAAAATTTTCATATCATGATTAAATTTTGTGGTGGCACTCGGCATAGGTTATCTCTCCACTTAAACAAGGTAAAGAGAGAGAAATTGAATCCTCATTAGAAAATTAAGTGAACAAGGCATTAATTCAAATGAAACAGGAAGACTCAACTCATTGCACAAGTTAATCTGAAATCTATCTCATCTAAGGGTAATAGGTTATTTGGAATTAGCTTTGGAGATTCTCTCTCAGTATAATAGGGTCTTCCCATTAATTCTAATAGCAACACTTGAAACTCATATTCCTCAAGGTTTGTCCTTGAGAAAAACAAAAAAATATAAAAGATATAAAAGATGCGAAAAATTTAAAATTTTGAACATTTTTAAACTATTTAAACTGATGAAACATAAAACTAAAATGAAACATAAAATTGAAACGTAAACCTCCCCCCCATACTTCAACTTTGCATTGTCCTTAATGTAAATAGAAAAGTTTTGTATGAAGAGGAAAATTTATAACAACTATAAAATAAAGTAAACTTCTCCTTCATATCAAGCATATGAATGCGATGCATGCTAAATAATGCATTGAACTTAGTATGATAAAGCATTTGAAATGCATGAGTAATGCTGTCGAAATTAAATACCAGTGTTACGCATCAATAAGATATGTTGAAAAGGAGTGATATTTTCTCAAAACAAAGAAATAAAAATAGTGCTCCTATAGTGCTAAGCTTGTGGACTTGTAATAGCTCACAAGAAAACTAGGTGGTTTATAAACAAACACCACCAAACTGTAGCTTCATTAGCTTAAGTCGAGTGGTGTTGCACATCCCCTCCATGAGCTATATGCCCATCAGGTACATGTGGATTCTATAAAGACTGGCTTGGAAGAGCACCTTTGTTTCTTAAGTTCAGTGAATTCGATATTTGGTTCAATTGTGTTTCAATTCTTTTAATAGCTTGATCATGTGCTACAATTTGGGGATTTGATTTTAATGCTGAATCTACTTTTTGCAGTAAGTTTGATATTTGTTTCTAAAAAGTCTGATCATGAATAGATTGATTATGATTTACATTTAAAGAACTATTGTTCATTGCGTTTTGTTCAATAAAAGGTTGTCCTACAGATTGAGGTGGTTATTGGCCTGGATTTTTCCATGAAAAATTAAGATGGTTCCTCCACCTAGGATTATAAGTAGGATTGAAATTTGAATTGTTACGTTGATTATAGAATAAAGCATTAACATCTTCAAAGTCATTTAAGATAGGATAGTCCTCTACAACATGACCTATGGCAAAAGAACTTGTACATTTAGGCATGGTAGGCTCAGTTTTTTGTTTAAGCTGTAACTCATCAATTTTATGTATCAAGCTAGCCATCTTAGCCTCTAAAGCAATATGTGGTTCAGCGACATGAACTCCTCTAGGGGTAGGAATTTGCTCCTGACTTACTTCAACAGTACTCTCCCATTGGGCAATTCTTTTGGCTAGATCTTCTAAAAATTTCCAAGCATTTTCTATTCCTTGGTTCAGGAATCCATTTTGACTCAAAGATTCTAAGAGTGCCTTGGTTTGATAATCAATCCCTTCATAAGTAGTTTGGATTTGGGTCACTCTCTCTACTCTATGGTGTGGGCATTGAGCTAGGAGATCTTGAAACTTTACAAAATATTTCCAAAAGGGTTCTCTTGGTTTCTGTCTACAATTTAAAATTTCATTTGTCCTTTTAATTGTGACATGCATTGGATAGTATTTTCCTAGAAATTCACAATAGAATTGAATCCATGTGATAATTGAATTTGGTTGTAAACTGTATAACCATATTTTTGCACTATCTTTTAAAGCAAAAGGCATATACCTTAGTTTAATTGCATCAATAGTCATATTTGGTACTTTCATCATATTACAAATTTCATTAAATTTTTTTAGGAACCAATAAGCACCTTCTTTTTCGAATCC
>JAMKPZ010006015.1:0-22088 GCA_024699675.1 Amphibolis antarctica | reverse complement strand
TAAATTTCACCTGTGGCATGAGAGAGAGTGTTTTTAAATTTCACGTGCACGAGAGAGAGTGTTTTTAAAATTTTCAATTTCAACCGTCGATCTCACGATCGACGGACGCCTACAGAAGTCACTTCTATAAGCGCCTATAGAACTCGTGCCCCCCAAACATTTTAATGTGTAATGAACGAGAACATTAAAATAAATTTATTTTAACATGTCGTATACGTCACTGCTTTCGTCGGGCAGATGCCACGGCGCCGGCCGCATCAGCCCACAGCATGCGGAAGGAGTCCGCAGCCGACACGGTTTTGTGCCGTATGTAGCTGGAACCTTCGCCACCATCGTCGCTGTTCTCTCCCCATTACAGGCCATACGTAGAACAAGTAAATTATAAATAGCCACCTGCGTTGCCTTTCTTCCTTACTCGTCGATTCCAGATCAGAAGTCAGAAGTCGGAAGAAGAAAAGGGAAGGGAGGTTGTTTTTGAGGGAATGGCGGCGGAGAAGAATGAAACGTCCCGAATGGAGTACGCCAGGAAATGGGTCGTCGACAACAAGCTCAAAACGGTTGGTGAGTATGGAATGCCCGGCTTGTTTTGGGTACCTGGCTTCCATTCCTTTGATGCTTTCTTGCATTTCTCATGTTCGTGTGTCCTTGTTTTCTTAATTCAAAAGGGGGGCTTTGGGTCAGCGCCATCTCGGGCTCGTTCGCGTACAATTGGTCTCAGCCGGGCATGAAAACCAGCGTCAAGCTCATTCACGCCAGGTCCGTACATCACGGTTCTCCCTTCCCTTGTCTGCAAGTTATTGTTAAACGGCCCGAACTTTGGTTTGCGCGGAAGGTGTTTGCTTTTTTTACCATGTGAAGTAATTTTCCCCCATTCCTTTTTCGTCGTTACAATTTGCCCAATAGATCCTTTATCAAAGAAGTATCTTTATAACTGGAGAAGATGCGTCCATTATGGTGATTTTCGTTTTGTTCTGAAATGGGGGAGCTGCTTTTGTTATTGGATCGAATGAGTAATGATTCGAAGATCATATGCTTTATAAATCCTAGTGGGACAGAGAAATTTCATGTATTACTATTGTGTACAGAGAAGAGACATGCACCCCATGATTTATCTTCTCTTCTTTCATGAGAAATTCCAAGGAGATTCACCCTTTTACAAGCCCATAACATTGTTTCAAAATTATCCCAATTAGGATTTACTAGGTTGGTTAACCATTTCAAAATTATCTCATTACTGGCCAGTCCACCCCAGATGAAACCACAGGGTAGGGTGCCCTTGATTAAGCATATATTGGCTGGCATGCATGCTTTACTACAGAGAACTTGAATCTTATTGGACTGTCTGACATGCCTCATCTGCAATTTGAAATCTACTCTCTTTGTCAGTTCTCTGGTTCATTCTCGGCAAACTTTTGCATAGATCTCTTCTGAGTTTTGACCCCAACATGCCTTTTCATTACAGGCTCCACGCTCAGGCTCTCACACTGGCTGCATTAGCCGGAGCTGCTGCTGTAGAGTACTATGATCGCCAGTATGCACCCAAGGCAGACAAATACAATAACCATCTCTTACAAATGGGCGGCCAGCCACAGAAGTAGAAGTACAATGAGCAAGCCAATAAGGAAAAGGCTAGAATACTACCATCTTGGGTTCCTTCTTGTTGTTTGGGATCCTTTGTATGCTTGCATCCCTAACTTTCTGTCTAAATGTTGGGATGCTCATTTTTCACCAGAGCTACCTCTGCAATGTATAACATCCCGATCATGTTTCATACGTTGTAATTTTTAGCTGTTTGGTTCAAATCATGCATCATTCGATGGTGATGTTATTATGATTGCTATCTTAATTTGAAACAAATGCTGTAACATAATGTATTAGGGTCATAATTTGCTTAAATTTGAACATCAGGCATGCCCTTTGCAATTTCTTTTTTTAATATATAATACATTTTATCTACAATTTTTACTATTCTTAGTCAATTTTTTCAATATTTTCTATTCTTCAATTTTCATTATTTTCTTCTATGCACACGATCCTTGACCAAGCCAACCTTTGACTTTGACTATCAAAATTATCTCATCGACATTTTAACTAATATCTTCTCTTATCGATTCAATACTCATTTATTTTATTGCAACAGTTTCGCAGTTAACATTAAAATATCATTCTATCTCATATAGGATGATTCGATCGTTTTATTTACTTTTTTACAATTCAATTATTATTTCAATAAATCTTTGATTCTTCTTTTTACAATCAATTTCTTTTCTCTCCGGAAGACTGCATTTGGTAACGCAGTTTCAAGCTACATGTATTATGGAACTTCAAAGTTTCACATTATATTTATCAAATAGAAATAAGCTATATAGTAAGGAGAGTTTTTCAAACTTCTGTCACTGTACATACAAGTTAAAGGTTGTATTTATAAGTTTTTTTTTTAACTTCTAAAATCAATTTTAACGTCTGTACAAATTATATATATATATTTTTATCATTTAAATTATTATATAGTTTTAACTCTAATTTTAACTCTTTTCAATTTCCAAAATTAAAAAAAGTTACTTATAAATACACCCTAAAAATAAATTTATTACGACGTAATCAAGAGTTCGATGTTGTACTACCTTACGGAGAGCACTTGCCTGATGCAGTTCCCATGAATGTGCTTGATGTGTTGCCACGAGACGTATTTCCACTTTACAAAGCAATCCATAAAATGACCTCAAATCTAGGAGACTTACCTCTGCTGCTACCACTTAAGTAAAAATTAAAAATAAATCTTAACTCATAATTAAAAATGTCTACTATAATTTTATTAATTTTATTATAGATAAAACTTAATTTTATCTGTAACAAAAAAGTTTTTTCTGATTTAATTCTTTCATCCATGGGTAACAATTTTTATTCGTCATTTAAAAATTATTATATTTATTTAAAAAATAAAATTAAATGAGATAAAATTTTAAAAATAGAATTACGTACGTTTTAAAAAAATTATGTAATTTATATCAATAAATATTATTGTAAATTATTATAATATATAATTAAAAATAAAGGTAGTAAACAGACGATACATGAGAGACCGCCATTTTCCCTCGTCTCCTCCCTTCGCATTGTTCGCAAGCTTCCATTTCAAACATATATGTCTCCACGACGGCCCCTAACCGACATTACCACACCATCTTCTCCTCTTTCCAATGTCGACCGCCAATCTCAAGGTCCCCGAGCTCCGCTCCGAGCTCGCCCGCCGTGCCCTCGACACTTCCGGCGTCAAGTTTGCTTTAGTTCAGCGACTCGAACAATCCCTCAGAAACGAAAATCAGAGGGCAGGGGATAAGAAGTTGAGCGCCGATCCTTCGCCGTCATTCGTCGGGAAGAAGAGGTCCAGGGATGAGGAGGACGGTGGATCGTCGGCGATCGAGGAGCTGCAGAGGATGGGGACCCGGGAGTTGAAAGAGCTGGGGAAGAGTAGGGGCGTTTCCGTGACTGGGGCGAAGAGGGAGCTTGTGGAGAGGATTGCTGCCGATATGAGGAGAATGGATGGGCAGGAGGAAGGCAGCGTTGTAGGTAAGGTTTGCGCATGTCCTGAAGATGTAGTTGGCGGCTGGTATTTCTCTAGAAATGATGTTTTATTTTGATTCTACGTAGATAAGAGGGTGAAAGTGGTTAAGAAGGAGAAGCTGGTCAAGGCGACAAGCAAAGGTGGAGCAGTTTTGGACCAGTGGCTTCCAGAGCATGTTAAGTCGAGCTACCATGTTCTACAGCGCGTAAGTTTAAGTCGTAGCTATCATGAAATCGATGGGCTTCTACATTCTGTCTGATATTCAAGCATAGGAGATTAGTGTTCTGTCTTTCCAGATTGTAGATACAACTGCATTGTTAAAACAAAAGCATGGTAATCAAAATTTTACTATGATTAAAATGGTGGTTGGATACTCGCTGGTTGTTTGATGGTAATGCTCGTTGAATTTTCAAGTGTAATGAATACCTTTAAAGCATGAGGATTTGACTTGCCTCATTTCCACCAAAGTTGTACCTGCCAAATTTGGTTTACGTGCTGTTCAACGATTGGTAACTTTGTTTAGTTTGTTTATACTATATAGATATCTGAAATTGCTAATCTTAGGGACAGAAATAATGACTTACTCATACAAGACAGTCATTTCATATTTAGTTCTCTACAAGTGTTGGTCACACTCGGGATTTTTTCTAAATTCTGTAGTACAATGTGCAGCTGTCCATAAGAGATACCTAGATGGAAAAAAAACAGAGAGATACTGAGATGGAATTTTTTTTTCTTCTTCAAGCAAAATTGGACTACTGCTAAGATGGATTTTTCTTGTATTTATTTTTAAATAACGTTGGTCTAACAATGGTAATGTTAGATAATATCAATCATAGGGCTTGTTCTTTCATCTCCCTGTTGCACACTGATATTCTGTAAATCACAATGATCTGGCAAGTAACCTCAGCCTTAATGAGTCAAAACAATGATTGCCATGTAGTGGCTTTCAACTGTATATGGGATGTTGGTAAATCTATTCTATCGTTACACTTTAACTCGTAAATGTATGTTGGTATAGAAAAAATCTCAACAAGACACATTTTCATTGATGATTTTTATATACAAAATGGTGATGTGCTCAGTCCCTCACCCATGTGCTCTGTTTCCACGGCATTCATTAGTCCACCTCTGCAGCCACACGTCCATGGCCTTCCTTCACATTTCCCTACTGTCCCACAATCTTCGCAACTCCACTGGCTGTCCCATGATCTCCATCTCCCTGTTTGCATCCATATGTTGATTATAAGAGTAGAGGGCAAGGGAACAACAGAGCTATCAATTATCACATACACAAATACACCGAACAAAGGCCTAGATCTCTGCCTGCCAAGTCCATCACTGACAATTGCTATTGCATAGTAGCCTGACATGAGGAAGGGTGGGTT
Source organism: Amphibolis antarctica (assembly GCA_024699675.1). Taxonomy (NCBI): domain Eukaryota; kingdom Viridiplantae; phylum Streptophyta; class Magnoliopsida; order Alismatales; family Cymodoceaceae; genus Amphibolis; species Amphibolis antarctica. The sequence goes on along the minus strand of JAMKPZ010006015.1, from coordinate 17,138 downwards.
AAAGCTCCTTCCACTCCACCTTGAGAGGTCTCAATGCATATATATAAAAATATAATATATATATATATATCAAAACCCATCATAAACAATGTATTATATGATGCTAGAATAATTTAGAAAGCATTGGTTAGACCCTTGATTTATTTTAAACTGCTTGATTTTATACATAGCACAATTATGCTGCTTTAAAGTTATATCTGTTCCTTTATCTTATGTGTGACTTTTTCCTTTTTCAAGGGAGAAGATGTATATAATGCTATTCTGAATCAGACAAATGTAGGGGATAACAATAACAAATTCTACATAATCCAAGCTCTTGGTATATTCTCTGTCATCTTTGTCTTATTTACTTTTCTAATTTACTGCAATTTAATTATTTATTTCTTTGATCTCATGTTAATATGTTACTATACTGATCATGATGCTTTCATTGTTTGTTTTCTTTGTATGTTGCTTATTTTCAATATTTGTCACCGGGAAAAGGCAAATTTTTAAAACTTCAGGTATCAACAAAAAGCTCTTGAAATTTAAAGATACTTATAACAATATCTTAAAATTGCAACTCTTAACAGTCCTGTGTATGCCATATGATGTCATGTGGCTGATTATTATTTTTAATTAAGTCGTGGTGATAGAGACACCCTGATTAGTTTAAACTCATGGAGATTCCATCACCGTGACTGGTATAATATTGGTGCATTGTGAAGTTTTTTTAATCAATCACAGATTGAATCATCATGATTGTTCAGATTGATGACGATTTTTTACAATCTTGGGGGTGTATTAGTAGACATTTGTATGCAATGTTGATGAATATTGCATGCTTATATGCCACACGTTGATGTGGCAAAAGTACATGCAAAACAGTTGAATCCATGCTATTTATTGAATGTTGGCTCTAACAGTATTGCTCAGAGAAGAGCATACATCCATGAGAAATCTGGGGCATATTTTTTGATATTGAAACATTTTTTATATTAAACATGTGACAATGTTGGATAATGTTTAAGTAATAATTCATATAATTAAGATAGTGATGAAATATATTACTCATTGTTTTTCTTCACGGTGTTTACCACCAGAAGACACAAGTTAATTTATCCAGTCACTGTGTTTCTATCACTCTGGCTGGTTTAAATTGTTTACAAAAAGACTATCAGTGTGATATTTTATACCAGTCATGGTGGAATGGTTAAACTAGTCATGGTGTTTCCTTCCATCGCCATGATTGGGATTTTTGTAAAAGAATTTGTTTACCATTCTGTCCCACATGGCCATCATGTGGCTAGTAGAGCCGTAGTTTTGGAATTTTGTCTAGAACAGCCGTATTTTGAAATACTTTTATGTGAAAGTTGTATTTTCAAAAATTTACATAAGGAAAATACCCACTATGTTGTCTGCTTCATTTAATATGGTGCTGAGTGCTGCTGTTTTTAATGTTATGTTGTTTCCCCATGATGAAGGTCTCAATTTTCCCTTTGAAAGAAAGTATTTTTTTTGATGAGAATTATGTCTTGATAAATTGTCCCAAGCTCTACCTTTTTATATGCATGGATAATAGAGTATTACTTATAAGGCTACTTTATTATGTGTTAGGATTAGGTGTTGTTAGTACACCAAAAGTTTGAATTGATAATGACATAACATCTCTTTATAAATAGTTAGCAATACGGTACGGTCATTTGAATGTGATTTGCCTCACCATTTCAGGTGTGACTTAACCTTAACTCAGCCTTCGTTACGAGTAGACAATTATTGGGCCCATAACTTAGCCTATATTGACTTCCAGTATAATCAGTCCATCACCATAATTGGTCATGACTTAGTTTATAATGATCTCTAACATCATTAACCTCTTACCATGGTCACCTAACAATCTTCCTTAGTATGTACCTACTGGGACTTAACTTGCAACCTTTGGTTTTGATACCACTTGTTAAGATTGAGTGTTGTTTTTACACCAAAAGTTTGAATTGATAATGAAGACGTAACACTTTCTTATATGTAGGCATCGTTTACTTTCCCATACTTCCAACTTTCAGAAGTACTCTCATCTTCATAATAATATTTCTATTTCTTAATTCACTCCTTCCATTATCAAAATCATTTTTCCCCCTCCTTCCATATCAAAATCGTTCACCTGAAAATCATTTTTTTCCACTCTCGGAGTAAGGGAGTGGGGTTGATAAACGAAGTTGTAATCAGTAATATCATGCAATCATTTGAGTGTAATTTAACTTGGCCTTAACTTGACTTTCGCCACTTACAACTTAAGCTATAAGTGGGCAATTGTTAAGCTCATAACTTAGCTCATCCTGACCACTAACATAATTATTTCCTTGCTATGGTTGACTGTAACTTAACATAGTATGACCTTTGACATCACTAGTCCCTTGTTATAGTTACCTAACATTATGTTTTGGAGGTGATTCAAATATTAGGAAAGATTTGGTGGTTGCCTTGTGCATTTGGTTTACCCTTTGATGGGTAAAAAGGTGATTTTCAAGTTAGGGAATTCTTCATCCAGGATATCTTATTTTTGGTTCATCTTACTCTTGAAAAATAGTTTCGTAAATTATCTTCATCAGATAAAAAGACTTACATGTACTTTTTGCATGTATGCATGTAATCTAATACCATGGATACTGTTAGTACTGTCTATTGAAATAAGTTAGGATTTCCTTAGGAGGGATTGATAAGCAAACTGCAAGTAGATGGGTAGTTTGAAATAATGCATTTGAAAAGTTTTATATGCCTTTTTTGGTTGTTAAACTCTTCAACTTTATGATATGACTTCTTTTGGTTTGTTATTGTCTATCCGCTTCAGTGATAAAATTTATCTCAACCTTTTTAACATGCAGAGTCAGACAGTGGTGGCACATACATGGTTTACAATAGATGGGGTAGAGTTGGAGTCAAAGGCCAAGACAAATTATGTGGCCCCTACACATCACTAGAGAGTGCTATAAATGAATTTGAGAAGAAGTTCACTTCAAAAACCAAAAATCAATGGTCTGATTGAAAAAATTTCACATGCCACCCCAGGTGCTATAGTTGGCTGGAAATGGATTACGGTGAACTCAAAATTGAAGCAGTTACGTTCTGCAATTATTTTCTTAATGACACCATCATGTTTCCAACAATATTTCATTCTTCTCTGTAATTATTCCATGTTTTGAGTGGAAGTAGGCTGATGCAAATATTGCTATTCGATAATTTACCTATTATGAAGATGCTACATCCTCAATTTTCAAAATTTCTGAAGTACACTGTACTGACTCATCCTTAGGTGCAAACTACACCCAACAAGCGTTTAATGGGTACCCAACCTCGAGAATCACAGCTTGATCCTCATGTTGCTCAATTCATCTCTCTCATTTGTGACATCAGCATGATGGAGCAGCAAATGTTGGAAATAGGTCAGTTATCTATGTGTATTTCTTATTTGGCAGGAAATTTGCCTTTAAATGTCCCTTTTTATGTTGGCTGAGATTGCTTTTGTTTTTAGTTAGTCTATGTTTGGTTATGACATAACCTGTCAATGTATGTCGTGCTTATTCTTTCAGGTTATAATGCTGAAAAATTGCCTCTTGGTAAGCTAAGCAAGTCAACAATTTTGAAGGTGAAGTTCTACTAATTCTTCTGCAATTCCTTTCCTGATCTATGGTCTTGTGTGTCCCTTGTCTCCTGTGATCAGGTCACATGGATGGTCCTGACTGCTGGGTTTCATTTTCCTAAAGTTATGGCACCCCTCACATATTTGAGGGGCAGTCACATTCTGATCCATATCATCAATTGCAACAGATAACCTATTCTCGTAAATCCTATGCAAACCAGAAACGGATTGACATATCAAGGCAAACAAGGAACAATCCAAGAATATATCTCTTTCTCTGAAATACAGGCAGAAAATGGAAACAGATCACTGTTTGGTGTTTAATGGAAACAGGTCTTTGAAATATATCTCTCACTGTTACTGTATTGCTATACTTAGCACTTTACCATGTTTATGCTTTAGGGTTATGATGTCTTGAAGAGGATATCTGCAGTCATTGGAAAATCAGATAGGAAAGAACTTGAAAGCCTAAGTGGGTATGCAGTCTTACCACTGCTTACCATTATGTGTTCTATGCTTCTCTTTAGTTTCTATACTTTCTGCTGTATAACTAATGCCTTTTTTGCGAATATCATCCTGATTATTTTAAATGCTATTTTTATCTCTTGTACTTTTGCAGGGAGTTTTACACTGTGATCCCCCATGACTTTGGCTTCAGAAAGATGCGTATGTACTTAGTGAAATACTAGATTGTTTTGGATACCCTCTTTGTATCTTATAGGAAGTGATGATGATTCATTCTTGCTAAAAATGACAGGTGACTTTGTCCTTGATACCTCTTCTAAGCTGCAGTGCAAGTTGGAGATGGTAAATTGTTCTTAATGAAGTTCATTGATTTGTAATGTTTCCCTTTTTCTCTTTTTGGGAATGATTTTCTCGTTAGTTCACTTTTGTTATTGCTGGATAAAATTGTTCCATGAGATTAACCCTATTTTCTTTCAAAAAGTTATTCTTTGATGGTGTTGTAGTTTGTTTTATTTAACTTTTTTCCTAATATTCTATTATTTGATTGGATGTTGGTTCTCAAAAGAGGGTTCTTTTATTTTGGATCAAGGTTTTAAATGCTGGTTTTGTATTGGACTTTGGTAAATAGAAAATAGGATGTGCTTTGTTAGTATCATATCAGTGAAAATATGGTATAAAATTCACATTTTCTTAGGAAACGTTTATTTGGATGTTATGCTGGAGTCATTGTGAAATTTGAATGACAGAATATTGGCATTTAATACTATGTATTGCTACTGATTTGTTAATTGTTACACACTTTTTTGATCTCTAAAGGTCGAAGCGCTTGGTGAAATTGAAGTAGCAACTAAACTGCTAAAGGATGATATGAACAATCTGGTATGCATTTTTTAAAGAATAATTTCATGACTTGGATATTTTTCCATTCTCTTGGCAAATGCCTGTTGGTTCTTTGCTAAATTAGATGCATGAGTTACTGCGGTTGGGAATATAGTCTCCAACATATTTATATTCCTCAGCAGGAGCTTTAGCTGTTTAGCAATTTATTGAAATTGAGATTGATTGTAAATTGTGATCCAAATGTGGCAATTTTTCTCGTTCTATTTGATCATTGGTTTGAAACTTTGACCTCTTAACTTTGCTTAGACTTTCAAAGAATTGGATTTCCAAGCATTTGCTTGCATACACAAGGTAATAAATATCAACATGCATTGTAACCATGCTATCTCACAGTTTTAAAAGGCTGAATTTTACTAAAAGATTAAGATCAATAAAAGAGAGATTTAGTTAAATATGGGTTCGTCTTTGAAAATTTCTATATTCTTAATGATGTCTATCACATAGTAGCATCATGACGTCTATCACATAGTTGATCTTTTGTGGATTATAGGATTGTTGATGTCATATTATTAACATGATATTTCTGATTGTTTTCCTCACAAGCTATACTTCAAGCTTAGCTATATCTCATTTACCATTTTATTTTGAACTTTGGAAATATTTTTCATCAATTTACTCACAAATTAGACTTTAAACTTCAGCAAATCTTGTTAATGAGTGTCTTATTTTGCTGTGCAATGGGAAATGCAAAACCACTCAGCAGTTTCATTCTCTATTTTTTTGACTTTTAATTGACAGTGTAAATTATCATTTTTAGATGAGGTTCCATTTAGAAAAGTAGTTTAGGTGCATAGGAATATGAAATCCACCTTGGGTTTGTTGAATGATTGTTACTGTTTTCTTTAGATGCAACTGGATGAATTTCCATTAATTTTACTCAATTTTGCTTGCTTCATGACAAATTTGCTTTCTTTCCCTCTGCATTACTATATAATTTGTGATTGTCAACCTGCTTATGGAGAACCCGAGTTCAAGTTAAGTTGTGTTATGATGGTGTTTTTATTCATACCAATCAATAAAAAAAATCTGAAGAATTTCATAATTGCATCTGAATTCAGGCATTTGACCCCAGTAACCTCCATGTTTATTGGATGATTGCAGGACGATCCTTTGTATTCTTCCTATCAAAAACTTAACTGTGTTCTAACTCCAATAGATGTCAACTCTGCAGAATACTCCATGGTAATCTCTTTGAACATATGTCCTTCATAGAAGTGCCAATATTTAGTGAAATTCTCAAGTAGCATTCTAAATAATAATTATTGGCCATCCTTGTACATATTTCATTAATTAAGTCCTCTTCCATGCTCCCTATATGTTATATTACAACTTGGATAAGTTCTACTCAAAAACTTGGAAACACTTAAGAAAATAACAAATTGTTTAATTTGCTAAACATTTACGGTTGCAGTGTTTAATTAAATGGAGTGTACTAGAGCAAAGCCTACAACGGACCATGCTTGCACGGTTGCATGGTGTTGAATAAACTTGTCTTGGACAAGGTTGCTGGGTTGAACTAGTTATATTAATTAGCTTATTCAAAAATATTAATCTGATATCTTAAATGAAATAATATCTGCTTATATTTAATGCGTCATAAATAACCACAAGGATTTAGTTTTCAAACTTCTTCGAAAAAAGGTTTAAATTGGAGTTTTTTGAAAATTTGGAACAAAAAGTATGACACTTGCCATATTATCTCAATCTATAAAATTTTCATCATAAACCAAGTAATTTAGGAAAAAACAAATAATTTGCATACGTGTGATGAACATAAAACATGACTATATAATTACTGTTCAACTATGAGTAATTTATTCTAAAAATATAAAAAAATAAATTAATTAGTAGTAAAATACGTAAACAATTAATTATCTAGATAGTCAACTCTAAGAACTAAAAAACCAGACTATAGAAGAGGTTACTTTTGCTGCTTTTGAGAAAAAGGCTATTTAATGTGCGTGTCTGGGAGTCCAGCCGTTATAATGATTATATGGCTCTCTGTGGTTCACTCCTAGACTTGCTTTTTTGTTTTCAACAAGGATCTACTGTCTTATAAGCTTCTTTTAGGTTTTTTCTCAACCTTGAACAACAGAAAACAATTTTTTTAGTATTATTTAGATATCTTGTTTTGTTAATTCATTGTTGAGCTTACAAGTTGATTTGTAAGCTGCAACTTTTAAATATTGTGTTACCTTATTTGTTGTGTCTTTATTGTAACCTGTATATTGAAAATGTTTATTAATGATTTCTTAAATTTAAAATGGTGTATTAATAGACAATTAATGTGTTATCTGTTTAATTTGATGTGTGTGTGTAAAACAGGTCTTAAAAAAGAAGATAATTATTTTGGGCTCCCATGGTTGTTGCTTTGACACCTTGATAATGTTGTATTAGATTACTTGAATTGTGTATGATCTTCCTCAGTTTCACACTTTGTATTTGTGACTGTTTTCCCTAGTCAAACAAAGAATATCCATTACATGGACATATGAGTGAACATGAGATTTGGATCATTGTCCCTTGTTGGACATGATGAGTTGGAACAATGATTCTCAGAAGAGGACTGATCACCAACCCGGTATAGCAATGGGGCTGGCCAGACATGAAAAGCAAAATATCCTTTCACTATTGCTTTTCCTCCACAGATGTAAAATTTAAGGAAGTGAATCTCTGTTGTCATTTCTTTCAGTGTTTGGTATAGCCTTGGTGGCACCTGGTTCTTGCTTTTCATTATTGTATTTTTATTATTTAGAATATCATCCTCTAATCACCATATGCATTAATGGAAATTTTCCTATTTTGTTGATTCCCCTTTTGTTTGCAGATAAAAACGTATGTGTTTAATACTCATGCCAAAACACACTCCAATTTTTCAGTAAATATCACACAGATATTTGAGGTTTCTAGAAAAGGTGAAACCGAACGCTTTAAGAAGGTTAGTGGTAGCTTTAGGCTCTGTGAAACCGACATGTTAGTTATTGACTATTTAGAAATCTCTAAAATATTTTAGTTGCAGTTGCTTAAATTGATATAATGGTTCGTTGCTTTAATATAATAATATTAATAATCTGTGTCATAATCCCACCACATAGGATCGGCTATTTGAATCATTTTTTTCTATATATTTCTATGGTTAAATCTTTAGTTAAATTATATAAATTTAAATTTGTTTTCACAATTTCTAACCAAGTCGTTTTAGGTCTTCATTGATTTAACATAATGTGCCCTAATCTTGTGCAGTTTGCTTGTACAAAGAATAGAATGCTTTTGTGGCATGGTTCTCGCTTAACAAATTGGACTGGCATTTTATCACAAGGTCATTATACTTTATTTCACCTAAATTCAATTTTCTTCTGACACAATCCCTTATTTTTTGGAGCTTCTTAAACATTACTCTGTCATATCTCTGAGTCATTTGCTAGTAAAAGATGGACACATAAGCATCGAATCCTCTCTTTTTTTTCTAAATCTGTAAGTTTTATATAGCTAGTAGTCTAGTACCTAGTAGCCTAAGGCCTGTGCTATGCTGCTATGCTATGCACAGGTGAAGAATGAATTCAGTTTACTAAAACCAATATGATATTTATTATTCTTCTGCTGTTGATGGAATATATCCCTGATCAAATCCTTGTCTATTAAAGATGCCTCGAGAAAAAATGATCCTTTTACAATAGCAGTATTTATCAAAACCATATCAAATTAAACGAGTTTTGATTGCATCCTTCATGTATACGTAATATAAAAAGCATCCAACCATCCAACTACTTTCTTTCCTATAAAACAGTAATACAGTTGTTCTGGTATGCATCCAGTGGACAAATTTTAAAACCTTAAAACCCTTTTTCTGTTTTAATAAGTGTATCAGGATTACGAATTGCTCCTCCAGAGGCACCTGTCACAGGGTATATGTTTGGAAAGGGTGTTTATTTTGCCGACATGTTCTCAAAAAGTGCAAACTATTGTTGTGCAACAGCTCGATCAAGAAGTGGGGTTCTAGTTTTATGTGAGGTACATATGATTTTGATATCGTATCATTTCGTGGATCATTATATATGTTCGTGAATTGCTGACATCTAGCGGTCAGCATATAAAATCTGCTTAACCATTTTCTTTGCAGGTTGCTCTTGGTGATATGACCCAACATTTAACTGCTGATTATAACGCAGATCATTTACCGGAGGGAAAACTGAGGTCTCTTTCTTAATGTTTTCCATAACTGCACTTGCCAAAAATCTGATCTTTCTTGAAAACCCTTTATTATTCTTGTTTTACTTTTCAATATCCACATTATTCTGTCCCTGTATCGAAATTGACAACTGAAGTCACGTGTGTTTAAAAGTATTTATGGTTCTAGATCAAATTGCCTATAGTGATGGTATCTATACGTGGATATTACAGCACAAAAGGTGTTGGAGCAACAGAGCCAGATCCGTCAGAATTTCTTAGACTTGACGGTGATGTTGTTGTTCCCTTCGGAAAACCGAAAGAACCTTCAGGTCCCAAGGTACTTGGTTTACAATTTTGTGCGGAACCATGATTGTAGAGTGTACACATTAATTCTGAAAGATGTATACTTTTTTCGCACAGGGAAGCTTGCTGTACAATGAATACATTGTATACAACGTGGAACAGATCAAGATGAGGTACCTTGTTCAAGTTGATTTCAAATTCTAGTAGTGAGGAACACCGCTAGCTTTTTGTGAGGCCTTCTTCGCAAGTTTTGGCACTAGTTGTGTGGTGAGATCAATCATTCGGCATGAATTGTTTGCCAGAAAGGTTTTGCTTTTCTTGGTAAAATCTTTTGTTAACTTTATATCGGAATCAGAAGGTGATTCCTCGTATGTTAATGCATATATTGAACTTATTTCTAATGATCTCATCATCAGCGGAAACGGAGTGGGAATAATCTCGTTGTTGATTATCGGACGTCATTGGGTCTGAATGATAACAAAACTAGGGAAATTTCGCATCATAAAGGGTGGGGGGGGGGACACTGTTGAACCATTTTTTTGACCGTCTGCACCCTTGACCCTAAGCATGATGGTGGTCTTGTACTGTGTCCAAGGTTAACATGATAAATTCAATAATCAACGCTTACGGTTTAATTAGACTAAAATAATGGTATTTGTGATTTTATAATTTTTACACCTTGTAAAAGGTGAAGAATAATACTATCTTTATCGGAATATAATAAATTCCGTTGTAGCTGATATCTGCTATAATGTAATGTAATTGAATTGTAATATTTAATCGGATCGTAACATTTGTATTTTTGTCATTATAAATCTTGAAATTTGCCGATGAGAAATTATATTCTCTGAAAGATTATGCAACTAATTAGATATGAGTTAAAACAGTAAAAATGATTAATTGACATTTAATTATCAAAATTTGTAATTCAATTTGATTACATTACATTTAAATAATCGTAATTCAAGTGGGACCACAAAGGAACACGATTCCCTCAGAGTAAATTTGGAGAATTAGAGTTAAAATTGTGAGTAATGAAATAAATGAAATTAAACTATATAATAATTAGTATAGTAAAAGTTTATACATTAAGATTTATATAATAATAATAATATGTAAAAATTTGTAAAGGGTTAAAACTAAAATTATAGAAGATCTTTCTTAATAAAATGTACATAGTCTTAATAAAATGTGTACGGTACGCAATGCTAACTTACAGGTAAATTGGAAAGTTGTAACTTTTACCAAGCAGAAACCTAGCAAACAGTGACTGTCGCTTACAAGGCTGAATCGGCAATTTTTTCATGAACAAGTCCGTCAAGATTTCATCGGAGAAATCATGTAAGATTTACCAGCTACTACCTTGGCATTTCCTTAAAAACTACATTTTCATAGGTTATGGTTTTCCATGGGCATGTATCATCATGTAGCTTTGCAGAATATCTTACAAATTCTCATGGCTTGGGGAATTCAGGCAGTCCATAACAGGTAAATTCTGATTTTGTATCACGCCCTCTCCAGTTCGGTAGTGTGCTTATCTAGATGTCCCTTCAACTCCTGTCTCCACCCTTCAATGAGGGTTTCATGCTTCTTTATCAGTTCATTCTTAATTTTTAGTTCCTCTTCCATTGAGTTGATCTCCTGGAAGCACATCATGCCAAGTTCTTACCCCATTCAGATTTCAACTCATTTCATTGATGAACACACAGAATGAATCATATTGATTGACAACAAACATGAACATTATGGGAACAGCTCTTATAAATTACCTGCTGAAGCATTTCCTCTTGTGTAGGTTTATCATCATGTTGAAGGCCGATAAAATACAGTTGAAGCTGCTTTGCAGCTTCCATAAAATCCCTTGCATGGCGTTCAACATCAACTGCAATGATCAAACTAACATCAATTGACGGTGTCATTAGGTAAATCTGAAAGAGTAAATGATATTCATTTTTCATTCTAAAGAAGAAAACCTATAGCGTGTAAAATAAGACTAAATTGTTTTAAGTTTGTTTTCAGAAAAAAAGCATGAGAACTAAAGTATATAGTGACAATGTATGACCATGCCACTTCACCTTATCCTTGAAAATATTCAGATCACATGCAATCAAGTGAACGTCACAAGGTATCCAACATAAATTGCATATGATTTCAAAGTTTTACTTTTGTTTGGTCTAGCTAGAAGTTGATGTGCTGGAACACAGGCATTAAAAAATTCTTAAAATAACATTTTTACAATTATATCTCCATTGCTTTATACTGTTATTGGGAAATCATTTTCACATATCAAATGGACACCATCATGTAAAAGCCATGAGGAGAATATTCCTTCTTAAATTTGTAAGAGAAAAATTTCCCATTAGCTCCAACCCACTAAAGTAGTAGCTTTAAGGATGCGATGTACTGCTATCCACTGTCATATATGTATGAGATCAGGGAGTTTTATCGATGTGTTTTACATTTTTAAGCATAATAATATCGGGAAGAAAAGCCATGATGTATCAGTTTTCTCCACTCAAGCATCACTTTTTTTATTCTTCACATAGGGAAGAACACAACAATAGACCATCTTAGTTTCAATGTGCATGAAGGGAAGAATCACAGCATCACATATATCCTCTTCTTTAGAAGCAAATACATATACAACTATGCCATGGTTGAATGCACAAATACATATATCCTCTTCAGAACTTCAGCTTGACCTCCAATAATGACCTTCTTAACATGATTAGCATGTCTTTTACTCTAGGAATAAGCATTACTTTTATCTATGTGCCTACAGGAAAAACTCTCGTTCTTATATATCTATAGATTAATGGTTGAGCATCCAATGGTCATATCTCCACCTTTCTTAACTCTTTTTTCTATCGTTACCTTATCAATGGCCTTGCAACAGTTCTCAAAGGAAGAAAACTTGGCACCCTGAATTCATAGTGAGCCATCCACTTCACAGCAGAGAGGGTCAGCCTTTATATCTGAAAGGATGGACACTGTGCTTGAACAAATTGCAGCTTTGAAGGAAGAAGTGGTAGCTCTAAAATCTAGACTTCCAGAGCATTGACTGTATTCTCCCTCGTTCTATATATAATTGAAACATTTGGAGAGACAACTCTCCCATGATGTAACATTTTAATGTAATGTGTTTTAAATTTTAATTTTGTGTATATTTTAATATTGTGTGTTTACACTTGAATATGTTCTATGGTTTGTAAAACTTTTCAAATTTTTCATTCAACAGTTTAATAGAGAAGTATCCAATAAACTCGTTCAATTTAAACCATTATAGTGAAATTAATTTTTATGAACACACTTTGTTACAATCGTGGATATTCTGTGAGTTGCCTTCTTCTCAAATTTTCCATTTATTAAGCAATCCACCAAATTGTATTTATCTTTAAAAATTTCTCTTAATCATTCGAATTATGAAATCACCTTTTAATCATACTTAGATGGTTAACATTGTTCAATTAAAGTAAGTCATATGCTTAAAAATTACATTTCCCAGCAAACAGAGCCTTATTTGGCTCACAGGGCGATAACCCTCGCAATGGTCTGTGGGTAAACTAGATAACCCACAAACTTATGCACGGTTTATCCCCAATAGTGCTTTACTTTTTCTTGTTCTTTTTTATATTTTGACGTAACTCGAGGGTAAACAGGTAACCCTCGAACTAACTTCGTGGGTAAACTTGGTAACCCTCGAAATGACTCAAAATAAAACACAATAACTAACAATTTGAATAATTATTTATACTGACACCTTACAACTTAAGTAAATATACTATATAAGTTTACATGTTTTGATATGGTCTCCTTGAATGTATTACAAGACTCTTCTAAGGTCCTTAACTAAATTGATCACAATTCACAGTTAGAATATTTCTACATTGGAAACACCAAGAATAGGATTTGCACTAACATATAAAAGAATCTCTCCATTTATTACTATTTAATTAATTTCGAGTTGGATGTACATATTTGAACATGTCATTACAGTCAAGATCCAAATAGACCCAATCCCACACACATCCACCTGGTCCATGGAGAGACATTTGCAGAACCTAAGATAACCCACAAGGGAAGGAGCATGTTAGTATGATAGTCCACACTTGCAATAATATAAAAAACAACCTCTCCACTTATTGCCAGTAGATTTTAAGTTGTTTACATTTCAACATGCATTTCAATTTTGGTAACGAAACTAGATTACAAGCATAACCCATGGCAGAATTAATGTTGGGCGGAACAATTGCATGGTAAGAAAACAATTACGAACTTCCATATTAGCCCCTACCCGAAACTCCCACAAACAAAACAACACGAGAACAAAAATAAAACGGTATCTTGATACTTGATAGCTAAGAGTGAAAAAGAGCGTTTTCCGCTCCTTAAAAGGGGAAAATGGAACTGACTTCTATGCGAGGAATGAGCAGTGCGATCGATGGCCTGGAGCTCTCTGGCAGGCAAGCACGGCAGCAGCGACGCCTCCATGGCGGACACGTAGGACGACACCACCTCCGGCGGGGACAACCATGGCTGTTGCTGGTCGTGCTGCTGATGCTGCTCCGCCATGCTCACCGGAGAGGGAGGGCAGAATCGCTCGGCCAGCCGACGGCTGCTACAAGTCTCTCTTCTCGTTTTGAAGGACGCTATCCGGATAAGGATCCGTTTAAACGACGCATCCATTGTTCGGATCACTGCGTTTCTGGGCTGGGTTGGGCCTGGAAGCCTTTTCACTTTTTGACGCAATTCTTTTGATTTCTGGATTTTAATTAAATTATAATCAAGCATCTTTATTATAGTCTATTTTGAGAATAATCTACATTGAATAAATTATTTAAGTATTTTGTATGACTTTTCATTGATTGATGATACATCATACCTATTACCTTTTCCTTCAGCTTCAAACCATAAAAAGAAACAAAGTTTGTAAATTAATGTCAACTCAGATATTTAATTTAAATATTTATATTTATTATTATGTAAAATTAAATATTTTGTTACAATTTCTAATTAAGGGTGTGTTTGTGTCCTAAAATTTAGAGGGGATTTGTGCTTTTAAAATTAATGAGAAATAATGAGAAATGATGAAAAATTTAATTATTATTTTCTATCCTTTCATATAATATTTTATTAATTCTAAAAATATAAATCTCCCTTTAGAGTGATACTGTAATTGTGCTTGTAAGGAAGAATTATGGTACATAAGTGTGTTTATTTATTATGGTAATATTTTTTATAAATTTTTAAATTTATCTTAAAAAAATCTGTTTGTTTAAATGTTCATGGTATTTCAAAAAATATATACTAATGAAAGAGTCATTATGTGTCAAGAATTAGAAGTTACTACACATTACAGATGCATTTGGGGATATTTTTTTTTAACTTCGAGTGTTGAATAGAATTAAAGTTTGAGTTATTTTTGTGAATAAAGTTAAAATTGTATAATAATTATGTGATAAAAAATTTATATATTAAAATTTATACAATAATAATAAAGTAATTTTACGAATTATAAAAAGTTAAAATCAAATATAATAGAAGTTAAAAATTCCTTCGACTAAACACACCATAGATGACAGATTCTTATTATGATATTTTTAAAGTTAACAATGAACACGAGCAAGAACAGTTCTCATTGAAGATTTTAGAAAATTTCCAATTCCAATGAAAAATCAATTTATGTTGGGTGATATTTATCAAACCATAAACGATGAATTTTTATTTCAGCTTCTGCTAAAGTGATTTTTGCTTGGATATATATAATCCTGGAAAAATTAAAAATAAGAGACAAGAGCACGTGACTCCACAACCTTATCTGTCATTTTAAAGCATGAAGAATCTTTTCTTTTTCTTTCATGCACTTTTTGTTTGATATTTTGTAATCATATTATTACTTCATATATCTTTTCAGTTTTATTCAGTAACAATGTTTTAGTTTTAATTTTAATTTTATATAAATTTTTATACATCATTATCCTATAAAATTTTTTATACAAGTATTTATTTGATAATTCACTTTAAAATTTAACTTTATTTGAGAATAAGCTTCTAACACTCTGCAGAAGTAAAATACTTTATTACCTTTAAAAGTATAAAAATTTCTCGCCTGTGAGTTGAATAGAAGAGAGGAAGGAGAGAAAACAAGGAAAGAATAAAGCAAGAGTAAAATTGTAGTTTCATTTTATAAATTTATATTTTTCCCAAAAAAATTATATATATATATATAAGTAATTTTTGTTTTGAAAAAGATAATGACTGAATTATTAGTCATAATCTTTTTTGAATCAAATAGTGGATGCACTATCAATTTTTCTTTTCAAAAGTCATTTTGACTACTAAATCAGATTAAATTATGTTAAATCAGATTAAATTGGTTGATGTGTTTGTAACAGCTTTTTTTTTCTAACGTTGCTTATTTAAGACATAATTATAGTATCATTTTTAGTTTTAAAAGTTATACTCTATAACTAAAATAAACGTACCTTGAATTCAATCAACAAATTTAATTCCTTTGTACATATACTAAAAAAAATAAAACAAACCTTAACTTGAAAATCCAAATGTAAAACATATGATATATATAATATTCCAAATATTTGTTTTCTAACGAAGAAATCATAATAATTATTGCCATTATAATATATCAATAGGACACATGTCACACGCACCTTCAACATTATAAAAAGTCAATTTAAATTATTAGAGAAAAAGTTTAGAGGTTAATTATTCATTTTATAATTTAGATGTGTTAATTTAAAATTTATAAATAATAAATATTTATATTTAAATAAGTATTAAAAATTATTTATCTTAGAGATAATTTTGATTATTAAAATTTTTGCCTTTTTTGTCAATTTCACTGGTACAATTGTAATTATCAAAATACAAGGGAGATAAAATAGAAGGATAAAATTAATTTTTACTACGTAATTTTTTTTAACTTTAAGGGTTGAAAAGAATTGAAATTGTAATTTGTTTCATGAATAAAATTAAAATTACATAATAATTTAGGTGATAAAGTTTATATAACAGAATTTATGTAATAATAATGATATTAAAAGTAATTTTAAAAGTTAAAAAATATTACCTGTGAACGATGTCAAAGTAAAAGGTTACAATTAATTTGTATCTTTTTTGTCAACTTCATTGGTACAATTTATAATTATCAGAATTTAACACAAATAAAATATATTAAGTCTACAGTTAATTTTTAACCATTCTTGTCAACTTCACTGGTACAAAAGTGAGAAAATATGTAAAAGGTTGCAATTAATTTTTACATATTTTTGCCAGTACAATTGTAATTATCAGAATTTAAGAGAGATAAAGCTAAAATTAATTTTTGCCCTTTTTTTTGTCAACTACAATGTAATTATTAGAAATTTATTTTTATTTAGGTTGCACCATATTCTTTATTAACAATTTTGAGATCCTCTCATTTAATTTGAATTTCACTCATAATTTCCGAACTTACATTTTTTATTTTTGGAAAATAAAATTAAAAATATTATAAAATATCGCGGAGATATTCACAAAGTTGTTTTTTAAACAAACTTTATTCCTGTCGATCTATAGACGCATAAAAAAGTAAAAATAAAAAATATCAGATATTTTCGATAACAGAAAAATTGAAAGAAAAATGAAACGAAAAAATAAAAGTAGAAAATCGGATAAATTTTTT
>JAMKPZ010006014.1:0-22439 GCA_024699675.1 Amphibolis antarctica | reverse complement strand
TCCTCCCATACCCTTCTACTTTTCTTCTTTTCATTGAAGGTGCTACCATTTTTACCTCAACAGAGCCTTCCTTTTTTGTTCGATTTTGTTCTTCCTTCCTCCCATACCCTTCTACTTTTCTTCTTTTCATTGAAGGTGCTACCATTTTTACCTCAACAGAGCCTTCCTTTTTTGTTCGATTTTGTTCTTCCTTCCTCCCATACCCTTCTACTTTTCTTCTTTTCATTGAAGGTGCTACCATTTTTACCTCAACAGAGCCTTCCTTTTTTGTTCGATTTTGTTCTTCCTTCCTCCCATACCCTTCTACTTTTCTTCTTTTCATTGAAGGTGCTACCATTTTTACCTCAACAGAGCCTTCCTTTTTTGTTCGATTTTGTTCTTCCTTGTTAGGATCACCGTTGGCTCACTGGAATCCTTCTACCATCTAAAAGACTAGTTTTCATCTTACTTCACTCTTTCAAGTAGAGTTTTCTAAATTGTACATCTATAATTTTATGCTTAAACCTAAAGGAGGGTTTAAGGAAAATCGGAAAAAAAATTTCATTGTTGAAATTTTAAAAGTCTAGAAATAGACAATTTTATGAGACAATTTGTACATGAAAATATAGGAAAATTTATATTTAATTTTAAAAAAATTAAAAATATTCTAGATTTTTAATATTTCAACAATGAAATTTTTTTCAAATTTTCCTTTTCACTCATTTATAGGGGACACAACCACCCCCCCCCTAAAACTTACATGTCAAGGAATTCATCATCCAAGGGATATCCAATTTTTTTTACTGACTTTTAGAACATTACCACTGTATTTTGAACAAATTCTTGTACTCAACGTTTTTAATATCATCAATGTCTAAAAATTCAAATATACATTTTCTGGATGTGTATTGTCGATTATTTTAGCTTCTACTAAAATTTCATATCGAAATTCCTAGTTTTTGGCTATTTTTTGTGAGCTTTCGTATTTTACAGAAACTTTCATTGACGTCAAAAATCTGACAGATGGTTTTTTGTGAGTCCAACAACCATGCTGTATCATGCAAAATGCAAACAAGGAAAAACAACAGCAATTCCAAGTAGGAATAGGCAAAGTATTACCCAATGTTAAGAATGATCTCATAGAGAACTTTTATAGAGCAACATCACTACAACATTGACACTCACATAAGAAAAGTATTACTAATTTGGTTGGAAATTAATAATGGAGTATTAAATAAGTTCTTGTATTTTTTCTCCCATTCTTTTATCTAAATTTTCACCAATTTTTTATCACACTTTTCACCTTTTTTCTTTTTCTTTTTTAAACATCCACCTTGTTTAACAAACCATCCCACTCCCCCTTTATTCTCTCTTTTTTACTCTTTTCCTCTCTTTTGCTAATTTTTTCTTTCTTTCTTTTTCCCTTTTTTAACATTACATGGTCAGCAACTTTCACTTTCTTGATTCTTCTTTTACAACTTATTACTCTCCCCCTTTGCAACCCTAATGGGTGTAGACTCCTTATATGGGCATCTCTATTTTCACAAATTATTTTAATTTTCAGCATATTTTATTTCAGAAGTTTTTATGACATAAAATGTTAGGTATACCTTAGATCATGGTTCCAAAACTATCTTTCTATATATTTTTCCATGAATTATTATAACTTTCAGAATTTTCTTTTGAATTTCAATGATGTGCTTGATCAACTATCACATCATGTTAGACATTTGAGCTGTTGGAGATCCTTGACAGTCATCTCAACCATCCAATGGCTTCTACAAGGAAGAGAACAACTAATCATGACCTTGTCAGTTAGAGCTCATGAATGATATGTTAGTTTCAATCACAAACTCAATGTACGACTTTACAATCCCTTGTGTTGATATAGGACAGCGGTGGCTTTGGCACAATAATTTCAAGTATGGTTGGCATTGACGGCAATGGTCAAAACAGCTAAAGGGCGGGGTGGTGCAGTTATGGGAGAGCTCAACAATGATAGGGAACTTGAGGAAGGAGTTGGTGGCAATGGGGAGGGAGCCAAGATTTCTCCCCCTCTATAGTCAACGATGGCAAGACTAGTGGGTTGGGTGGGACAGAAGGTGATGATATCTGAAAAGCTAAGAGGATAGGGAGAAGGGTGTAGATGCATAAGGGGAGTAGCCAACACAAGGGAGCAATGACAGTGAAAAATCTAAGCAATCAGTGCATGGGAAAGGCAACAAAGACCAATGGTAGTTGGGAAGGGACAAAAACAAACCAATGGTGCTAATCAAGGTATAGCCTAGATAAGGGTACATGATAATGGTGGTTGAAAAGAGCAATGACTAGATTTTCCCTCTTCCTTGCTTGGATCACTTTCAATTTTGGACAAAAATTGCATATGGGTAAGTTACAGAAGAATTGGACATTTTTTGATCACAGAGACAGATGCCTATTGAGATTACCATTCCTTATGATAAAGATAAGTTGTTTGGTATGGTGAGGAAGCTTAATAATCCTACATCATCATCAAACTAACCTAAAAAAATTGAGCCTTGATTTCCCTGATCTTTATATTCATTTATTCCCTCATTCTTAACTCTTACACATAACAATACATCCTTTACACTCAATTGAGATGTAAGAGTTACCAAGATGGTAGGTAAATCATTATGAAGAAACAAGAGAAATCAATTGGAAAAGGTCCCTGTCAAACTAAAACACAAACTTTGGGCCTCTATTTACCTGTTTTTTATATTTTATTTACTCAATGCTTAACTCTTACACATAATGATAACCAACAGCAATAACTTGTAGTTGATCAAGAACAGTGGCACACGTAACTCCTACCAGTGTTCAGATTCTGGTGAATGCAAAAACGTCCGAAACAACTCTTACACATGAAAATTCACCTCTTACTCCAAAGTTAAGACGTAATAGTTGCAAAGACATCCATTTTAGTACTTGCTATCAATCCATGTTGAAAGGGCATTCAATATTCGAATAAAGCATATATTTGTGCTGAAAAAGTTAAAGATGGAACGATCAGTAACCTGAGAGTGCATATGATTCACGCCATGTGCATAGGACCCTTGCTGGTATGCCTACCACATCCATTTTCTCAACATCAAGACGGACACAAGAATATATGGAATGGATTTTACGCTAAAACAAGCATGCAAATATTAACAGGATTCATATTGACTTCACCTGGATACTTGGACCAGGTTGAGATACATCTCCAGCATCCTTCTTCGCAGAACCCTTGGTATCAAGCTACACAAAAAAAAATGTTGCACCCGAATATCATAAAAACAGTATGGCGTGTAAATCTTGAAAGCTGTCAATCAAAATGGAGGTTGATCCAATCAAATTACCTCAATCTGGATAGTTGCATCGATCCATGGCACGCATAGCAAAAGCACGCCAGAAAAATGTGACGATAGCGAATCAAGTCAGAAATCACCAATGGCAACGAACAGCAAACATGAAAAACAACGAGAACTAAACTCGAACCAGACCTCTCTAAATTTCTGGAGGTAGAGCTTTAGAGGCTCGATATACTCCTCGAACCCGAGCGTGGCCATAGCCCACAGCAGGTCGTCCCCGTTGATCGTCTTCCTCTTCTCTCTCTGGCACTTATCGCTCGCCCTACCACCACCACCACCACCACCACCAGCGCCACCGTCCCAGATCCAAAGTCAACAAAGGAAAACCTCCCAAATCCAACACATGCACCAACAAAAGAAAGCGAGAACAGAAAAGAGTTTGAAGCGTTGGCGCACTCGCTGGTGATGAAGCTGATGAACTCGGACACGCACTCCTGCACGGTCTCCTTGGCGTCCTTGGCGATCTTCCCGTTAGGCGGCAGCGCCTTCTTCATGATCCTGCTTATGTTAGCGATCGGCAGGAACCTGTCCTGCTCCCTGACGCTCCCGGTCCCCGACGCCGCCCTGGGGCTCTGATCCCCGCCGCTGTCGCCTCCGGGGCTGCGCGCTTCCGCCGCCGACGACGACATCTGGATCCACCGGCATCAGGAAACCCTAGCCCTAGGGAAAGACGGACGGAGAGAGAGGAGAGGGGGGAGCGGGAGCAGTACCTGTGGCGGCAGACGCCGTCGACGCGGCTGCTGGGGGATTTGTATTTGGCGGGAGCGGAGGGAGCGGTGGATGGGGAGGAGGAGGCGATCGGACGCTGCACAACCGCCGGGCGACGGGATGGCACCAGGACGGCAGAGCTCCAATATCTGCACCGTCCGTTTCGCTCTCCCCTTTCCTCTCTCCTCTCTCTCTCTCTCTCTCTCTCTCTCTCTCTCTATTTATATCTACACGCACGTACATATATAGATATACACGCAGAGAGAGATGGGAAATTACAGTTGTAGCCTGTGGTTATGTATGGACGTTTATTATTATATGATTATATTTTTTACCACGTATTATGATATTTTACGGTAATTTTGTTTATCTAGATGTTTTTTTAGGTAAATTAAAACGATAAAATATATGATTTATGATAAATAGATAATAACAGTAATTTAATTTTATGTAATGTTATAGTGTATAGTAAAAAATGTAATTATATAATAAAAAATATAATCATATTATTTATCAATTAACTTTTACGTTTTTACTATTTATTAAATAGGATAACTTTTAAAAAAATACTATCATTACAACTTTTAGAAAAATATCATCATCGTATTAATATAATAAACAATATTTATTATTCTATTACATATTTTATTCAATATACATCGTAAAAATATTATCCTTACATTATTATAATAAATACTATATATGATCTTTTACTTATTTTATTCATTATTTATTATAACTTTTAAAAAAATATTATCATTACTTTTTATCGTAAATTATGTAATTTCTATAAAAATGTAAAACTTAACTCAACTCACCAAAATAGACAAACATAGCTATGTTTGTTTACGTGTTATCTTTATTTTTTATTTATATTACAACATTCTATAATATTATTTATCTAATAACTTTTATATTATTTATTATTTATTAAATATGACACTCTCAAAAAAATACTAGCACCACAACTTTTTTAAAAATATTAGCTTTATATTAGTATAATAAATAATATTTATTATTTTATTACATATTTTATTCATTATTTATTACAACTATTAAAAAATATTATCATCACATTAGTATAATAAGTATTATTCATTATTCATTATAATTTTCGAAAAAATACGATCAATACATCAATATAATAAATATTATTTATTACATATTTTATTCATATTTATTGTAGATTTTATTCGTATTTATTACATATTTTATTTATACTACAGAAGTTACTTTTGTAAGTATCTACAAAATCATTTTTCACTGTATATATATTAAGACTTTTTGCTTGCACATCTTGGATGAATTTTTATTTGAGTTTTAATCAAATATACTTGTATGTTTGACATTTAAGCTGAATTTTTTCCTTTTATTTTAATATTTGTTTTATACTTTCTTGATACTTTGAATTTTTCGGTATTGCATATGGAGCTTCTTTTATACGGTATATTTTATATCAGATGAAAAGTTAAAAATTTCAAAAAAAAAACTGAAATGAAAAGGATTGGGTTTGTCAAAAAGATTATCCACTTTGCATGATTTTACTTTTTTTATTGACAAATAATGGCAAATGCATCCACTTTTTTAAAGATTTTTGCTTTAATAAAAATAAAGTTTGACTTTCCACGAAATTTGCATGGAATAAACAAAGTAATTTGGTGATGTTGAGAAATTGACTGATTTTTTAAACAAATGTCTCTTCCAAGGTTTCGTAGATTTTGCCTATGCTTGGAAATAAGGTGGGATTATGTAGAATGAGAGCTAACATTTTTCACCGCATGACATGATTATTAATTCTATTTTTTTTAATTTTTGTTAAATAATCAATATTATGGAAATAAACTTACAAAATCGATAAAAATTATTAAAGATAAGATAATTTTCATTATTTCATATTCAGTTACTACAGTAAAAAAAACTATTACAATTATTATTCACATATTTTATTTAATAAAAAATATCCATCATCAATTTCTTATAGTAAATTTTTTACTAAATCCTATTATCAAACACGACCATTATTTCTAGAATTTTTGTTGTATACAAAAAAATCTTCATCAATACATCAAACTTTCAAACATTAGTTGCCAAGAATTTTTGTATCTTCGATACCTATGGTAGGAAACATGCACTACAAATTTATTCACCCAAAACATGCAGCTTTGAGTTGTCATGTATATTGACAAGTAACAATGACTTTGTTTGGAGTCAATTTCTAAAATAATTTATAACATCATTATTATTGTATAAATTTTAATATATAAATTTCTATTACTTTAATTATTATATAATTTTAATTATATTTACGAAACTAATTTTAACTTCAATTCTTGAAATTGAATAAAACTGATACCAAACAGGACCAATTATTTATTTTAAGCTGGTATGTAAAGACACGATTAGATTAGATTTCTATTCAATGGCATGATCAGTACAAAATCACCATCAGTCCAACGACTGAAAAGCATTCAAAAGTTGACAGCACGGTAGCAATAAAAAGGAAATGCAAGTGGAGCATGTGGTTGCAAGTTGGCACAGTAAAGACAAATAAATGCTGCCATTGCAGTGTTGGAAACATTCAGGGTATCAATAATTGGTCTCTCACATCTTACAGCAACACAATTTCATCCTATTTAATTTGAGTTTGTCAGGTATGGAAGAAGGGGAGGAAAAATATTTTTGAGGATGGTGGGGAGAGGAGAAAGAACGTGAGAACTGTGGCCATAGAGTTGCTGTTTCTGAAATAGGCGAAATTGGGTAAAAATTAGAACAACAATAGCTATAAAATTCAGGCAGACAAAGTAAGTATCCAAGCTTTGAAGCATTTAAACAGTTCCCCAAGGTACATGCAAATCCAAATGAATGATGCACAATAAATAAACATCAATGGCTATGACAAGGGTATACCTTAAAAATGTAAAACAAGTACAACAAATGACACTTCCTCACAAATTTCTTGTAGTGCTCCACCATAGATTACTTTGCTATTGGAGGTGACAGGAGCAAGAGCAGAGGTTGGAAGCAGCGGTAATGAATTCTGTATGCAGAGAATTATACAACTGTGGTGGCATCTGGAGCACTATCAGAATGTGCTACCTTGGCAGGGCCAATGCCGACATTAGGAGGACCGGAATGTCGTCTTGCAGGAGAGGACATGGTGTGCTTATTGGCAATCGACAGAGAGAGCCTTTTCTTTGCTGAGTTGCTGGAAGCTTTATCTGGAGTCTCGACCTCATTTGATGGGCTGTTGAATCTGGACTTTGCCTTTGCAGACACAGTTGGAGTCATGAAGTTTGGATGGTTCATGTGGGTTTCATCATCACTCGTGGTTGAACCTGGATGGGTGCGCCGCAGGTTGGTATCTGAAAGCATTTTTTTTGAATTGTCGTCTTCTGAATTGATCTGTGCACCCTTCTGCAGTGCTTCTGATTTAGAGCTCTTTGCCACAGACAATGCTGTTGGAGTTGTGGACATGGCATGGCGGACTGCCTGTCGGCTGGACTTCTGGGCGCCAATGGACTGTTTCTCTGTGTTGGTATCCCGTCTAGCATAGGTATTTGTGATCTCCACCCCCATTCTGGGGACTGTGCTCTTAGTTGATGCTTGTTGGTCATTGCTAGGCTCTTTCTCTGTCGGATTTGCATCTTCCCTTGGCTTGCTTGTCATCAATTGTTCTAGACAGCTCCACTGCCAATTGGGATTGTTCAAATCGGTGAACAGTGGATATCCTGATTTCAATGTGTTCTTGCGCTGTAGGATGACAATTTTGGTACCATGTCGTGAGAAAAAAACCATAAATATTAGAACGTGAATGGATGCAAGAATCATGCTATCAAGGCATTATGCTACCTGATGGGTAAATGAATACGCCATGGCTCTTTCTCTTCTCAAAGAAGCTTCATGCTTGCTCATTAGGCTTGCATCAATCTGCTCTTTAGAATGCAGGCTGTCATCCCATTCATCTCCCATCTGTTGCAAGACTAAGGTCAAAACTACAGCAGAGCACTGCACTTATGTTGCATGCAACAAAACTTTCCATTATTATCAGAGTCTCAAGTATCTGACCCTAGAAATGGGAAAAGGGTTCTCAAACATGTATATATGCAAATACTGTACTGGGACATTTCTCATCAAGTGGCCTTTTCAATCGAAAGAGTTTTTAGCTGCCATATATCTCAAGAATGAGGAAAGAGATCAACCGGAAAATTCATGAGATCATGTTCTGACGTGGAGATTGAGAGATCAAAACAGAAACCCTTCAAATGGCTTAAGCACACAGGGAATGCACAGTTCAAAATCTACTTGCTGATGCCACCATTAGAAATTTGCATTTCAACTTTAGGTTTCTAATGCTAGAATCTACTCCATTAAGGAAAGAGGGCAGTTGGGACAGAACCAAAGTGACATTTACTCCATAAATCACCGATAGTTGTAGATAACACAATGGTCTTCTCCTCTGTTAAAGATTATGAAGGAACAAGTTTTGAATATGAGTCTAAGAAAAAATATTACCAATATAAAAAGCGTAAAAGCCATAAACCTTGTGTTTATCCATGTGGATGGTCCCATATATGTTTTTTCTTATCAATAAAAAAATATTGAGATATTTTCTCCAATATGATTCTACATCCTAGAAAGTTGCATATTAACTGAATTCTATTTCAAAAAATCTCCATAATTAACTATCTTACCCTACTACAGTCCACACCCCCTATCTCCCTCCCCCTCTCTTTTTTTCTCCTATGTTATTCCGAAACATTTGATTAATTAATTTAAAATTTCAGCATTCAAACTTTATACCATACAAGTATATTTGGTACTTCCACTAATATGCAAATAACAAAAGGATTATTGTAATTTTAAATACAGCTGAATTAACTGCACATTAATCCTTCAATGTGTACCAAGTCAAAGTCAAATAACAATGATCATTCCAGTAGTAAAAGAGAAGTGGTATCATATAGAATGTTAGCAGCACAAAAATTTCCAAAAAAGGTACAACATGACTGGAATGTAAGATGACTTACAGCTGACTTCAAAGCCTCGAGCTCCTGTTCACGTCGTAGACGTTGAAAAACCTGTTTCTCTTCTACCAACCTAATTCTCCTTGACTGTATCTGTGATTGGACTCTTGACAATGTCTGCATGCAGCGCAATATGGTTGTTACTTGACGCTTGGCAGTGTCACCATCTACCAATGATTTCAACCTAACAAGCCCTTTCAAGGCACGGAGGCCCCTCCTAACCTATATTAGAAATGCAAAACTTTCTTCAGACATTATGAACAACAATTTTGTTGGGAGCAAAAGAAAGCTCAGTTATGGAGAATAAACAAGTGAGAAAAAAGCTTAGCCTGAAGTAAGAGAGCTTTAGTACTCTCATTTAGTGTAACAAAAATAAAAATGAATAATCTTCTACATTGAAAATTTGGACTGTGGTTACAATGACGAATTTCTTGGAATTAATCAGAAATCAAGCATTGGGATGACTGGAAATTGGAGAGTAAATTAAGAACTACTAGATATCATGTTCTCTCTTTTCTATATATAGATTATCTAGTCACTGAATCAGAGCATGTCATATATGTTTATCTATCTTAATAATATCCTTAAGAAACACTTAGATTATAGAAACATTTGGGAAAAACACTAGTATGGTAGTATCAATATGTATTAGCAAAAATAAGTGACATATAACGTTAGACAACTCACTGTATTTTTCAAGGAAATGGAGAGCTAAATTATGTATAAGCAGGAGGAGAAATAACTAATTATGATATAATTTCTAGCTTCACTTGACAATTATCTATGTTCAATAATCATTCTAAACTACTAATTGTGCAATTTGTAAGAGAAGCTCAACTAAAATTGAACTGCTGAAACCAAATAGATATGCTTAATTGTCAAACATATTTGAATATTATAGTTTTTGTCAGTTGTTCAGTCCATTCAGTGGTTCAGTAAAAGAAAATTAGTGTAGGTAGTAAATTAAAGATGGAAAATAATCATCTCTAAGTGAGAGTCAAATATCGTTAGTGGTAAGGAGCAAGGGATTGGAAGTTATGAGACTAAATAATTTTGGAAGAGGACTGAACCTGGTAGCCTCGAAAAGCTGTCTGAATCATGATGGCTGCAACTTCTTCTTTTGGCTTCCCATGGAACTTTGACATGGTTGGTGCAGGATGTGCCATATCTACAGTTACCTCAACAGTACCAGTACCAGCACCAGCATCGATGGTTGCTGCTTGAGGAATGACCTCCCTTGGTTGCTGCTCCGTTGTTTCCTCTGGTACGTTGACAACAGGTGCTGGATGAGGAGCTCCAGGAGATTGAATGCAGCTTTCAGATGTGGAAGCAATGCATGGTTCAATAGACTTCAACAACTTTTCAGTTTTCTAATTCATAAACAGAGTGAGACAAAATCTTAGCAGAGATCACTGTAAAATCCATCAAACTAGTAAATCAATTCCAACCTGTCCATCAGCCTTCTTTTCCTTTGGTTCTGGGCTGAAAACCTTCTTCACCACACCAAACCACTTTCCCTTATTTCCCATTCTTTGTATATACAATTTATCCTTTGCAAAAAAAAGACAACAGCAAATGCATCTAGTGTAGTGAAATTGGCATGACCAGCCATAAAAAGAAGTAAGCATATGTGAAATAATGAAGCTTGAAATTAAATTTATCAGGTTTTGTTTGATAACAATTCGTAAAATTCACCAGTGGAAGAGATAGCAGAGTACTTTGCACTCCACTAATAGAAAAAATTGAAGTTCAAATCCAGACAAACACGACCATCGTGAGAAAAAACAATATAGCACAGAATCCAATCTCATATCCTTCCAGAACCCTTTTCTCAGATCTCAAAAGAGGAGGATTCAGGACGATACACCATTGCATCAAACATACATTCAGAGAAAAAAGAAAAAAAGAAAACATAACAAGCATCAGGAAATTCGTCGATCGGGATTACAAGGCAGGAGCACCCAAACTCCACCACCGAATCTCTCACTTTTGTGACAAACAATTCCCAATACAAAAGGAGAGAAGACCAAAAGCTAACCCAAATGCTACCACCAACAGATCTCAGATCAGAACCAGACCAAAAGGCAACGACTTCACACTGATCCAATTGTTTCAGCTCAACGGAAAACAGACAACACCCACCCAAATCACGTTACCGAAGAACCCAAATCGCCCAAAACCACGACCAGGACGCCAGAGAACCGACCACCCATTTGAAGCGGAAACCGTACCGGGAGGAGTCCGTGCGAACCGCCGCCACGAACGCCAGTCACTGCTCCCACTCACCCCTCCCTGATCGGATCCGCCTGGATCTCGGGGATTTCATGGCGGCGAAGCACGCAGTCGGTGTTGAGGGCGGCTCATCTCCGTCGCCTTCCCTTCACTCTCGTGTGGGTCCCACTAGTGGAGCCCACCCACCTCCCTTTCTCCTCTTCCGGCGTTTGATTTTACATCCCAACTGCATCGTTCACTAATCCTCTTAGATAAACATTTTTAAGATGGAAGGTAAATTTTGATAATAGAAAAAATAAATTAAAAAATAAAAATATTATCATAAAAATAGAAATATTTTTAGAAATTGAAAATAAGAAAAAGTAAATGATATTAAAATATAATTTAAATCATGGCATTTGAAACTTTGGTTTGGAACTTTTACGAGTAGTTGTTAATCAACTTAAGTGATAATGGTGATGTGTATGTATGACGAATGTGTTTATCTAATTTTAGAGTGGGTTGATGAACGAAACTTTTGATTTTACAATATAATTCTAGAAACTTAAGAACTTATTTCACAAATGACATGGATAATTGAAGTTAAAGATAATTTCACAAATGATGTTAGAATTGTATAATAAATTATAAAATAAAAATTTATGTATGAAAATTTATATGATAATGATAATACATAGAAGTTTGTATAGAATTAGAATTGAAATCAGAGTTAAGAAAATAAATAAGATTTAAAAAGAATTTTAATTTATTATTCACATATTAAAACAAATTACGGAAAATATTTAAGCAAAATTTACGGTAAAGCCACGAAGGTACGAGTCCTCTCGCCCTCCCGCGCTCATCTCCGTCCTCGTCTCTTCGTCGATGATCTCCCGCGTCCATCTCTGCACGGCGAATCTCCCAAGGGGACCTCGATAGGTTCGGGTACTCCGTGAAATCTCGCTCGGTCGATTTCGGTTTCGTGCTCCGTGCACCAGTTTTGTTGTGGATTTGCTTCAATTCCATGGTGTTTTGGGGTGGATTGTGTTCGCGGATGAAAACGCCGTAGTTATAGTGTGATTTGCGTGTTTCTGCGCTTGGATTTCTGGTATACTGATGAAAACGCTGTAGTTATAGTGTGATTTGCATGTTTCTGCCCTTGGATTTCTAGTATACTGATGAAAACGCCGTAGCTATAGTGTGATTTGCATGTTTCTGCCCTTGGATTTCTAGTATACTGATGAAAACGCCGTAGCTATAGTGTGATTTGCATGTTTCTGCGCTTGGATTTCTCGTATACCGATGAAAACGCCGTAGTTATAGTGTGATTTGCATGTATTTTCGCTTGTATTTCTCGCATACTGATGAAAATGCCGTATTTATAGTGTGATTTGCATGTTTTTGCGCTTGGATTTCTTTGGATTTCTCGTATACTGATGAAAACACCGTAGTTATAGTGTGATTTGCATGTTTCTGTGCTTGAATTTCTTTGGATTTCTCGTATACCGATGAAAATGCTGTAGTTATAGTGTGATTTGCATGTTTCTGTGCTTGGATTTCTTTGGATTTCTCGTGTACTGAAAAAGCTTTGATTTTAAGGCGTCTTCCATCTTTCAGCTTTGTCTCTGGTGTTTGTTTTTTTTGTTTGCGTGATAATGGCAACACTGTGTTGGATTCGAACTAGGTCTTCTTCTATCTCGACAGAGTGGAAGATGCTGTACCATTTTTCATGAAAGTGGAAGTTGTCTTTGTTTTATGGCACTTAAGCTCTTCAACTATCCTCCCACTGACTCCAGCACCTGCGCCACTATGCTGGCTTCTATCTGCTCACCTGCACACCCCCAATCCCTACCAGATTCTGCCAGAGATGGCGACCGGCAATCTCCACCACCGCCACAGGAAAATCCCAGCTTCAGGTGGCAGCCTCCCGTCTGGATGCCATGGAGGGGATGAAGATGGAGTACACACCGTGGCTCATTGTTGGGCTTGGGAACCCTGGGAACAAGTATCATGGAACCAGGCACAATGTTGGGTTTGAGATGGTAGATCGCATTGCTCATGAGGAAGGGATTGTGCTGAACACCATTCAGTCCAAGGCCTTGATTGGCATTGGTAAATTCTACCCTCTTCTTTATGTTCTTTTGGTTTTTGTTTGAAGGTTCGTGATGGTAAGTTTGATTGTTTGATTTTTCCTAACATTGCGTGTTTAGGTTCTATTGGTGAGGTACCGGTATTACTGATGAAGCCTCAGGCTTACATGAACTACAGTGGGGAATCGGTATGATATACACGAAACTCAACATTTCTGTGCAATTGCTTTCTTTATGATGTGTATATATTGGGTGGCTCTATCTGAAGGTGGGCCTGCTTGCTGCATACTATCAAGTACCATTGCGCCATATACTATTGGTATGATTTATTTAGATGTTAAAGTGTGAAGCTCTTAGCTTTGTCACTAGTGTTACATGTTCAACCATTCACACTAAATTTCTTCATGTGCAGATCTGTGATGAAATGAGCTTACCAAATGGTGTCCTGAGGCTGCAAGCTAAAGGAGGTCATGGTCACCATAATGGGTATGCATACTCGTGTGCTTTTTAGGAATAGAGTGTTTATAACTTTGTCTATTTACCATTTTCTATTCGTATTTGCTCTTTTTAGAAGTTTGCAATTGTAATTTATCATATACTTCAAAACCATAATATATAAAAGAAACAAAATACCTTCTGATTGTTATCAGGATTAATAAAAAAGTTTATTTACAACTGATGAGTCTATGAGATTGAGTTGCTTCAAGATTTTTTGTCGAGTATTTATTGTAACTAGATGAATTGTCTTTTTCAGCAGTGGCAAACTCAATCTGAAGAGGGTCTAATTGTATTCAACCTCACTTTTATAAATGGGCATACTATTTCCTAGAGGATCCAAACTTGTAACCATTGTATAACTTTGTTCACTTCCCAATGAAGTTGCAGTATTAAGAAACATTTATGGTAATTTAGGTTGATGTTGGTTGTATTCAAGTTCATCTAAAATCCATACCCTTCCATTAATTGGTGTTTCCCTATTCTTTCCTAAATAATATTGAGAATCATAAATAATCCTAAGATAACACCAAAACCCAAAGTATAATAATACTATAATACTAATATATGGTTCAGTAAAATATATGATTTTATATTTCAATAATTCTGTATATTTCAGTAATATTCCATTAAAAAAATTATATTCACGTTTTTACAAGGAAAATTTAAAACATCAAAACCTACGTATTTAATTAAATGGATCTGACAAAAGATTTGCTAGAAAGCAAGGCAAACACTAGAGAGGGATCAATTAATGCCTTCAAGGCTAGGCTTCCTCTTAAAAGTATGAGATTTTGTTGCTACCATGGATGAGGGCATCTACAATTCACTCCAAAATGAAGTGATGTGTGCCCATGGAGTCATCATCTTGTTGGTGCCAACCAAAATGATGTGGTCGATGCCACCTCTCTATCTTATGGTCAATGATCTCCTTTGTGTTCTTGTAATCTTTGATTGTTTTCTAGAACCAAATAGGTACATGTGGAACAGCTTGATCAAGATTTTTTTGTGAAAACTAAAAGTGCTTCATTTTTGATTTGGCATTTCTAGAAATACAAAAGGTCCACAATGTTGCCCTGCAGCGTTGCTACTCTTGTATAAGCACTCCAGTGTTGTTGCTCTTATCCATGTTGTCTAGCATCATCATTGCCCTTATCTAGGTCCTTCAACATTACCATAGCCCCCATCTAGGTCCTCCAATGTTGTATTTGTTCAAGTATTTGAATGTGTTTGGATCATTGTTTTCCCTTGTCAATGGCCTCCATTTCTCCACTTGTATCTCTTCCACTGTGGTCCCCATGACTCCACCTTTTCTATCATTGTCTTCCAAATCTTACTGTGTCTTCTCAACATTGGACAACGTTGCTCTATTGATGTAAGGGTGAAAGTTGTTTCAATACCATGTTGTGTTGCTCGGTCAATGTAGTTAACTTGATATAAATGGAAGAAAAATGGCTGAATCATATTCTAATTTTTATTATAATAGTATGGATATCCAAATATAATTAGTCAGATATATATTCAACATGATGCATTTAGCAACTCAAAAAGATGGTGCCCAATAATCTAAATATAATGTTTTCCCTTGTTCTCATGTTCATGCTCTTTGAAGGCTCTTAAGTGAAATATTATCTTCTTAAACTACCGCAAATATTTTCTGCATTACAATACTAATCAATTAGTTGACACATCATCATCAGAAATTTTTGTATTTTCCTTGGTGTAATCCAAATTTTCTTGCCATTGGGATCCCAATAAGCAAAAGGTGAAAATCTCAAATTTTTTATTGTGCCATTCAAGCTAGAGTGCGTTGTTCATCAATTTCTATCCATGGCAGGGTAAAGAGTGTTATAAATCATTTGGATGGTTGTTCTAACTTCCCTCGCCTATGTATAGGTTAGTCAACTCAAAGTACTATTTGTTGCTACATCTTTGATGTCATATAGATTTTTTATCTTATTGAGTGTATATTTGATAATTCTGCTATTTCATTCAAATGCTTTTAGTGACCACATTTTAATTACAGGTATTGGGAATCCACCTGGAAAAATGGATATGAGAGCTTTTCTTCTACAAAAGTTCAGTTCAGAGGAACAAATTCAGGCATGTATAATGTTGACTTTTTATCCATTACGATCTTGATAAATATTGTTCTAAAGGCATTTTCACATGGTAGGTAATTCTCAACAACACCCCTAAGGTTGAAAAAATGAAAAACAAAGTAAATATATTTGAAAAACAATTAAGAAGATTCATACAAGTAGAATATCTTAATGAATGAGTAACATATAAGAAAAAACAAAAACAGAAATTCCAATAAATCATTTTTGAAAACTTCTGTATTTATATTATGTCAATTTTTGCACTCTATCAGTTGTCATTCATCAGTGATCAATTCTCCTTACATAAAATTCACTGAAGAAATTTAAAACGATAGGCTACTGTTGATCAGAATTGTCTGTTATTCTTTTTTCTTTCTCTTGGTTTATGGTACACTATGGTTGTGTTGTAATCTTTGGGTGTGATCTGGAACTTGCATGTGCTTTATGTGAATGAAAAAATATCATGAGTAATGTTTTGAATGCACAATCGTCACACTAAATACTATTTATTCAGAAGGGATTTATATAGTATTTCAAACCCATTATTCATGAATAGTGACATATGAATGAAATATATTAGAAAGTCATCATTAGGGATGCTATATTGACTTCTTTAGAAAGGAGAATAATACAATTTAAACACAACAAAACAACAATAAGTAATCTTAACACTTAGGGCCACTTTGATTCATATTGTGGGTGCTCTCAATTACGAGATTGTACAATTATGGCCATAGTATGAATCAAACGCCTCTGACATGATAGATTGTGATTATAATCTAATTGATTATGTATGGTGACTTTGTGAGTGAGATTTCATTATTTTGATAATTGAACTTTTATTTGATTGACAAATTATGTATTGGATTATGTAATTTGTCCTTAGTTGTAGCATTTATTTTCATAAAATGAATGCACAATTTGGACCAACATAATTTAAATCAAACAAGATTATAAATAATACTCATTATGATATCTACAATTCACAGTATTATGATTGTTTGGTGTGCATAATTTTTTTGCTAAATACGGTGTGCATAATGGTGGTTATGCATAGTCAAGTCTATTCAACATCTGAACCAAACGAGACCTGGTAATCTTAAAGTGTTGATGTTATATTATTAATCTGGTATATGACATTTTACTTTATAAAATAAACTCTTGTTGAAATATTCCTGATTGACAGGACTACCTTATAGGACATTTTTGTTGACGAGAAATAAAGAATTATTCGTAACGGTTTTTTTCTTTCTGATCGTGATAGATCAATTCTGCTTTGGAGCAGGGGGTGGAGGCCTCGAGAACTTTAGTATTGAAAGGGTTTGATGCCAGCATCACCCGGTTCAATTTGTCACAGAAATACAAATATAATAAGGTTTAAGGGTATTTATCAGAGGTACAAATTTTGTCATTGCTTTTTTGTCATACGTAGTCTGTACGAGAGTTTGACTCTAATAGATGATGCTTTACATATTTGTAGATGTAGAGTGCATGGAAGATACAACCTTAGAACCCAACTGGGTCAATTTATCTATACAAACTCCAGGATGTCCTTTCATTTTGAGAGAAAAATACTGAATCTTGATCATTCTATTTAGAGAATTTATATGCTTTCATAGGATGATATAAGCCAACAAATTCAGATCTCTTTTTCATGAAAGTCTTGCTCATTGTTATCACTATTGTCACATGAACATAAATTTTGCTGACAACTAGAATGTTATGATGGATTTACAGAAAAAAGGAAATTGTAGACAAAATTGACAAATATTGTTGAAGTTTTTTATATCCAAGGCAAGCATTGTCATCAATCATCATTGCATAATGCATTCAAGCTTGTCGTCCAGTCAGTCCTCTTCAAGCATCCAATGTAAGCTTCTTATCTTCATATTCTACAAAACGTTTTTGACATATATCCTCATACATTACAACAAAAAAGCTTGTTTTTGTCTATGTTGAAAAAAGTTCTATCTAAATGGCTATCCAATGAATCTATGGTGACTTACCACTTTGAAATTTTTCTACATCCATGATAATATATTCCATATTCATTCTTGGTAAGTACTTTGTATGCACCATTATTCAACAGTTCCTTGTTTTCCTTGTCTCTCTGTCTCTTATTTTCTTGTGTTTGGATTCACTTTTTCTTGACGTGATCTGATAATCTCTTCAAAAATGATAAGAAAGCTGATACATGATTGTAGTTCGTTTTACCATCAAAAAAGTCCCAGTATCTATTCATGTTTTGCCTTTGGAAGCTTCATTAGTTATTTACGAATTAGGAATTCAAATTTGAATGCAGTATTTGACTTTTTGTTATTTTATTTGTTCGTAGGAATTCTCGTTGCTCTTCCACCCTCGTGATTTGGACTTCAGCAATCGATGCTTCTCTTGGAGTGGAGTTGTCTTGTATCCCTTTCTAATTCAACAATCTTACCTGTCTCTCAATGTTCCCATCCATCAATCAGGTGTATGAGATGAAAGGAATTTCTTCAAATTTCATGGTTTTGAAGTTTTTTAAAAGAAAAACGGTTGGATGGGGTTGATTGGACTTCAATAACTAGCATATTCTTGGTTGATTCTTGACTTGTTCCAATGTAGGTAGAGTTTGGAATCATAACTTTCTTAATCAATCTAATCTCCCCATTGTTTTATCTTTTGTTAATATATCATTCGTTCTTCATCTTTGCGTACATATACATTTGAAGTCCTTGAATTATTTTCCTTCCCTGCTTTTATCTATCTATCTATCTATCTATCTATCTATCTATCTAGGATTTCCAAAAGTGAGGATGCATGCATGTTCAAGAGTTGATAGTGTTGGCATCGTTCTTCTACTAGTGGATAACTGTGAATGTTTGACATATAATTGCTTGCAATCAAGTTCTCTGAAAACATGTCTTGTAAATGTCCAAGTTGGGTTTATATGTTCTCCGAGAGAATGTGTGGCAAAACTTTCAATTGCATGGTTGTACAGGTGGAGGCATCTTACTGCATGTTGTAACCCTCTTCGTTGGTCGCAGAAGGAATGGTGGTTGGTTTGCAATCTGAAAGTTTTGTTGATACAGATTATCTAGGTACAAGATCAGATAGTCTCACATTGGTGGTACGAACATCGATGTGGTCTTGATATAAGGTAGGTTCTCTCTTTTATCAGTTAGGTTTTTTAAGATGAATTTTCCTACTACTATGTGGTACGAGACATTGATCTGTAACAGTTGTTGAGGTCAAGCTTGGCGGTGGTTGATGGGGGCGAGGTTGGGCACCTGCACCGGGTATCGGTGGATGTCCTCCATCCACGGGTTCTTCTCCTCCGCCGGGACGACGGCCCTCATGGCCCGCCACACGGCGCTGTTGCACTTGAAGCCGGAGCCGAAGGCGATCTGCCAGAGGCGGTCCCCCTCGGCCACCCTCCCCTTGGCCTCCGTGTACGCCAGCTCGTACCAGAGGGAGCTGCTGGACGTGTTCCCCCACCTCCACAGCGTCATCCTTGACGGCTCCATGTGCCAGCCGCCACTCAGGCCCATGCTCTTCTCCACCTCGTCCAGCACCCCCCTCCCCCCGGCGTGGACGCACAAGTGCTCGAACGCCAGCTTGAAGTCCGGCACGTAGCGTCGCCTCCCTTTCCTCCGCACCACCCACTACAGGTAGCGCAGCTTCTCCGACACGGGGAGGACCAAGGGCCCGAGCGCGTTGACGTTGGCCTTCAACGCGTCGCCGGCCATGGCCATGAGGTCCCTGGAAAGGGCAACGCCGACGTTGCCGTCCTCGTCCTCCTCCTGCATGATGCAGCCATAGGACGGGTCGTGTGCCCCCCTGTGGGCCCTGACCGTGTGGACCAGCTCGTACTTTGGGCGGTGCCCATGCCCCTCCGGCCGGCGGTTGGTCATGAGCACGGCGGCGCACCCCATCCGGAACAGGGCGTTGGTCATCAGCATCGCTCTCTTGTTGCCGTAGTAGCCGTTGAGCGTCGTGTTCCGGTGCACCTTCAATCAAACACCACTCTCTCCTAATTATTCAATTGCGTGCTCTCGAGGGATCAGATTTTTCATACGATCATGATATCTAGATCAGAGGCAGGAGGGATGCTTATTACTTGGAGGAGTCGGGTGGCGAGGTCGACGGAGATGAGGCCGGCGCTGCAGCCCATGCCACCGAGGTTGAGGCTGACGATGTCGTCCTTGAGCTTGTAGTGGTTGACGACCATGGCGGTGAGGGACGGGGAGGGGTTGAAAAGGCTGCAGTTCAGCACGAGTATGCCTACGTCCCCCACCCTCACTCCCGTCTTCCCAAGCAACTCGTCCACCGCGCCCAACACCACCTGCAAACCACAGCACACCGTCCAAGCTAAGCTTCCAATTCATTCTTCCCGGTGGGTGACGTACGTACGTACAGACGGACGCACCTGTCGAGCCTCCTGCATAGCTCCGCCGAAGCAGGGCCGGCCGTGAGGCACGTCGATGACGCTCAACGGCACGTAGGTGTCGTCCCCGACCCCCGACCTCTCCAGCATCCTCTGCATGAAGCAAAGGCTGGCGTCGCTGAACATGCCCGTCAGGCCCGCCTGCCGGACCAGGTACTCCCTGGGGCACCTGTGTACCGCGCCCGGTTTGTAGCAGGAGAAGTCCACCAGGTAGACCGGCTGTCGAGAACCCAGCCGGAGCAGCACCGGCGCTGCCACCACCACTACCACCACTACCACCACCACCACCACCACGCCGGCGGAGAACACCAACATGTTGGCAAGCCTGGCGTCGCCCATGCCCAGCGACAGACCCAGCCAAATGCTCAGCGCCGCCACCATGCTTGCTCGCCGGAGGCCCAACTCCATCACCCAACAACAGATTGATCGGTTGATTGATAACCAAGTTGGGTTGTGGAATGAGGGGGATTGAAGGTGCTTATAAAGAACGTACACAGGTACTGATTTCATTTTTTCTCTCTTCTTTGATATTGCATGGTTGGTTGGAATTACTAAAGTGATATCTTAGTGGCTTAAAGGTCTTTTACTAAATTTATAGTCTCACGTTCAAAATCTTACTAACGTAGTAAAATTATTAATAATTTCCCAAAAAAAAAAATGCATGGTTGGTGTTCCGGGTGCTTTGCAATTTCACTTTCTCTGTGATCATAAATTTGGGCTTATTTATTTGTTTTCTTGAGTTGAGGAGAACTCTTCCATTCATATTCTTTTCTTTCAGTTGTGGTGACATATATGTATAGTTGAGGGTTATTAGGGTTGAGAGAATGAATAGCCAATTTACTTTGATATTCCATATTGAATGTGTGAAAAGGTATGAGAGAATGATGATGTCAATGTCACCCATAAACATTTCTCTCTTGTCTTAATATAATATATTTTAGGAGAAGGAAAGTGTAGATTCAACAATATTGCCATTATAAAAATGAAAGAAAGTGGAATCATGTGTACTTGACTGTTGCATGGGTAATAGCCATGGGCAAGTATGGGTCTCTGTTTGTTTGCACATATCATTTGCCATATATAGATTAATTAATTATTTGGTAACCCTAGATGAGTAGTGTTTGACAAACTCTATTTAGACACGTGGGTAACCCCAATCTTTCGTTAGATTTCTAGGGTTTTTGCTACCAAAGCATGCAAACAGATGCCCATGATCAAAAGTGACAGGGAATGGGGAAGAGCATGGAAGTGGTTGGAGATGAGTGAATGCAAAGCAATGGGCGCTGAATGTGTGCATGTGCTTGCAAGGAGGGAGGAGGGAGGCCGTCCTCCCATGCCCTAGATCCTTTGTTTCGCTTGATTATGGAATTAGAATGAAATGGACATTTAACTTATTTTGATCTTTCAATGGTGATAGTAGTTTTAGCTAATCACAGTAGTTTAGTTGGTCAACAACAACAATCCTTTTTTGTTTTTGAATGGTAATTACAATATATATCAAACATCAGTCCGAAAGCCTTAAGGCCTAGCCATGCATTCAGCATAGACCACAAAACACAAGTTACACCCAAAAGGATTAAAAAACATGGTATTAAAACAACAATAGGCAGCTAATCAAAAATCAATCATTTCCGCCCAAACGATCACCCCAGTGATGCAAGACTTCCAAATCAACTGCTAAAGTTATTGTTACCCACTGGGTTGGTATCAATAGGGCCACACATATTGAGTTATTGTTTCCCCACATCTACCACTTTAAGTTTAGATTTATGCTTCATTTGTTTTTAATTTTTTCTAACTCTTAAAATCACTTTTAACATCATTATTATTATATAAATTTTAACATATAAACTTTTATAACTTAAATTATCATACAATTTCAACTCTGTTTGTAAAACTAACTTTAATTTTAACTTTATCCAATTTTCGAAGCTAAAAAAAGTAATTTCTAAACACACCCTTAATAAACCTCAAATTTCATCTTACAAGATGGGGAACTACATTAATCTCATGTTTAACTCTCTCTCTCTCTCTCT
>JAMKPZ010006013.1:0-29652 GCA_024699675.1 Amphibolis antarctica | reverse complement strand
GCTCCCTGGAGTGAAGACTAGATCTCACTTCCTCCAAAGTGATTGTATCCCTGCCAACCACAAAAGACTGCACAAAATTCTCAAAGGACAAAGGGAGTAAAACAAGTAAAATAAGAGCAGTATCCTCATCTTCAACTGTCACACCTATATTTCTCAACTCCATGAGAATTGTGTTCAGCTGATCTAAGTGTTGCTTAAGGGGTGTTCCCTCCTTCATTTTCAATGAAAATAATTTTTGTTTAAGCAACAACTTGTTGGTTAATGACTTTGTCATGTACAAAGTCTCCAACTTATTCCACAAGCCCAAAGCTGTAGATTCATCAGCCACTTCAATAATAACTTCATCCGACAAACATAATAGTATGGTAGAGTGAGCTTTTTCTTCCTGTTGCTCATACTCTGTAGATTTTTCATTCATATTTAACCTCTTATTTAAAGGAGTCCAAATGCCCTGTTGTTTAAGCAGAGCTTTCATTTTAATCTGACACAGACTGAAGATATTTTTCCATTGAACTTATCAACTTTCATTACTGGTATTGACATTTTATATTTAAAAAATATAAAATGCACTACAATACTTCTGATCAAACAAATTTCAAATTTCCAAAATACTCAATACCTCCACTTCAAAAAACTGACAGTCTCAATAAAGATTTGTATCATTCATAATCACAAAAAATTGATTTCTATCAAAAAATCTCAAAGCACCAATTTCCAAAGTCAAAAGGACTCTACCTCAAACGGATCAAATCACTCGATTTGAACCCCAAAAATAAATTAGCCCAAATGACCCAAAGAAAAAAAAAAAGGCTGACCTTACCTGACCTAGCCTGGACGCTGGTCAGGGAGTGGGCTAGCTTGGATGCTGGTCAGGGTGCGGGCCTGACCTAGCCTGGTCAGAACCCGAACAGGCGCACGCAGGTTAGATCTGGGCGCGGTCGACTGCGCGTGGGTGGATCAGGGCTCCGACGGCTGCGCACGGGTGGAACAGGGCGCGCCGACTGCTGCGCGTAGGCTGAATCTGAGCGCCGACGACTGCGCGCGGGCGGATCTGGGAGCCGACAGGTGTGCGCGTGCTGTTCTGGGCGCGGACGGGTGCGTGCTGGCTGATCTGGATGCGCGCAGGCAGGTTCTGGGTGCCGACGGGTGCGGCCTGATCTGGACGCCAGAAATCGGTGGATTCTGGGCACGCGGATGGCTTTTTGGCAGATCCGTGGATTCGAAACTAACCCTAACTCAAGGCCACTTCCTCCAACTTAACTCTGATACCACTTGTTATGCGTGGTAACCAAAGAAGCACAGCGGAATCAAATGAAAGAGTGAGCGATGAGAAAAGGAAGAGGGGAGGATCACCAAACAAAACACACAAACAAAATGCACATCGGATTTTACGTGGTTCACCCTAACTTAAGGCTAGTCCACGGATGGAGAGGGAGAGAGTTTTCTTCTGTAGAGGCTAGAGTTACAAACTCACAACTCATACCCTTTGAAAAACCTTAGTCAAGTTTATATAGTACTTGGGTTTTCCAAAGAACCAAAATACCCCTTATACTAATTACATTATTAATATCATTCAAAACATAATACAACAGTCATGTTGTAAGAATATAATTTTCTCACTTGAGCATATAATCTTAGCCTAGGGATGTGAATGGATATGGATTATCCATAAATAACCATGTACATATCCACTTTTAAAGCAGATATGGATAACAATATGCATTTTAATGTAGATACGGATACAGCAGATTTTGTGAATTTGGATGGACATGGATAAAAGATTTTTATGGATGTCAATATAATGTTTTCATAGACAAAAATGTAGATACTTTACATATGGATAAACTTCAGCCTTTCCAGTAGATTAGCAACATCTCATTCCCAAATTTAAACTCATGCTTTGATCTATCTCCATTAGGAAAGGATAATTAATAAATCTAAATGAAACAAAAAAGGAAGATAAAAACTAAATACTACTAGATTAGAAATAGCAAAAACCTGTTGATAGATAGGAATAGATGGAAAATTATTCATGTGGACAACCCCGTATGATGGAATTAAGCTAATGATTTTTGCTATTGAACAGATATGGATAACAACATATTTAAGGAATAATATAGCATATTTATTAATTTATCAGTTATAGTTAATAAGTTATATAACATTAACTAAAAAGTGATTTTAAGTTTACTTTTAGTTTAAATCAAACTTTTCATGGTGACTGACAAGGTTTGAATTTATCATGCATTAGCTGCTTGCCTTGCTTTGTTTTAATTTATCGAATCTTTTGTTGGGTCTACACACACACATACAAAGTTTTTTAAAATTGTTTTTCCTTGAAAAAACTTAAATACAAATTTTTTTAATGGAATACTATTAAATTATACATAATCATTAAAATAAGTAACTATATATTAATGAAATATATAGATTAGTATTATTAAACCTCTTATTTCAATGTTATCCTAGGATAATTATGTATCAGAATGTTACCAAGGAAATAACAGAGCAAAAACAATACATAATTATTATTAAACATGTACAAATATATACTATATACTTAAAAATAAAAAATTAAGGACAGGGATAGTGGCAAGGGAGACAGCGCAAAATCACATTTGGGACAAACGGGACCACTTTTGATGTGAATTTCTAATTAACGGGCAGTTTGTTGGACCCATTATTGTAATAAATAAGAACCTGAATAAGTGATGGTTGAGGTCGTCAGACCTGACGAGGTACAATGGACTGTTCATCATCTTCCACATATGATATGCCCACTTGGAGAGATCGGTTGGAGTTGGCTGTCCACATCAAAGACAGCTCACCTTCCCTTCCTCTACACTACCAGTACCCTATAAATTCAATCACAAAGGAGGATGAGGGCATCAATGGTTCTGGTCCTAGACATGTTAGATGGGCTAGGCCCAATACTGCCAATCCAACCTGACACGGTCATTAGCCAGCACCGAATGATTTGGCAGACCATGTTGGGCTGCCATACAGCAGCATTGGCCCATGTCAACATGACACAGTTCCAGCCCATGTGCAGACACAGCATGGTTGCCCGAAGGCATGGCATGTCAACATAGGCAGCCAGGCGGGCCACGGCCCATGAACAGAGAGACACATAGTGCCTAGAGACATGAAGTGCCCTACCTAGAGGCAAGGAGACGCAGAGGGCTGAAACCCCAACTCGGAGGTCTGAGGACTGACCACTACACTCAGAGGACTGAAGCCCTAGCTTGGAGGTCCGATGGCCACTACCCACAATCCCTTGGAGAACCAAAGCCCCAACTTGGAGGATCGAAGCCCTAGCTCAAAGGTCCAAGGATTGACCACTACCTATCGTCTCTTAAAGGATTGAAGCTGAGTCCCCCTCACCGTTGCCCCTCACCCAAATCTGACTCCCAACTCTATTTTCACCACTTGCCCTTTGATTTTGGTGGGAATCACAAGTTGCTAACTCACCCTGTGCATGTGTTGCTTTGCACCACCGACAAGCATATCGATGCCGAGGCACATCCTATGTCCCACTAGCTGCTGTCCTGCAGTCCCACTACCACCCCGATCTAGTCCAACATGGTCAAACTATGTCATTGACCAACATATCCCAAACGACACTATGCTTGGGCCACTCCTTAGGCTGCCTGACATGACTCAACCCAACACGAACAGTGCTTGGGCCACTAAAGTTTTAGGTTGGGCCAACATGGCTCATTGACACCTATATCAAGTCCGATTTTGAATAGCAAAACCCATGTAAAATTTCACTCCAACATTATACAAAAATTCCCCTCACAACATTATACATGTGCAGGACCATGTGAGCTGCTACCATGCCTCAATTTCAACTTCCAACAAGACCTAGAATGGATCCAGCCAGGATCTGGTTAACACAATCAGAATACATAGATTGCAGACAACACTCAATGTGTAGGCAGGCAATTCAAGCAGCTGGAAATAAAAAGAAATTCTTGTATAAATCAATAATTTCTGAAACAAGGTTTGAATGAAACCAAAATATTTGTTGGATAGTGATCTTCATCAAGGTAGAAGATCATTTTTAAATTTCAAATAACAATGTAAGTACTTAAAGAAAGCAAGAAATTTTTAAAACCTTGATATCTGTGGGTTTTAGACAATGACCAGAGAATGTGACTTCCCCCAATCTTTCGAAGTCTAAAATGTCTTCCATAGACATAGATTTCACTGCCTTTGCAACCATTCCCATGGCTTTTCCAAGCCGCTTACCTAATTCACTGACAGGGGAACAAAAAAATTGTCAAATACGTGTTAAAGTTTTGACAAAATGTTTGGTTTCCCATACCTGAAATTTGGCTCTGCACGTAAGGACGCATATTTCAAAGGATCACTGCAGGGAACTATTGATCTTATATTGAGTTCTTCTGTTACATACTTCATTCCATGCAAAACAAATCAGACAAAAACAAATAAAAAATTCAGCGGAAAGATAAAAAATGATAGGTGTCTTAAAAATAGCCAGTTTTATAAAAACTTTCTATGGATTGAATGATCAATAACTTCAGTCAATTACCTAATTTACATATGCTATTGACATACAATGATAGCCAACTTACATCTTTTAATTTTCCAGTAATATCCTCAAGAAAATCTGTATCCGGATGCACAACAATCATTTCCCTGGTAACATGAAATCAAGCATTGAGATAAAACCAACAAATACACAACTCATCTATAAAATTTGGGATCCATACTTAAGTGGAGCTTTCAGAGGTTTGTTATTCCGTTCCCTAATATTACGGGCTAGGTCAATGACAGTCATCATCCTTGTAACACTTCTCTCAATGCGTTCCTCTCTCTAAGAGAAAAAAAGGCAAATTACTT
Organism: Amphibolis antarctica; assembly: GCA_024699675.1. NCBI lineage: Eukaryota > Viridiplantae > Streptophyta > Magnoliopsida > Alismatales > Cymodoceaceae > Amphibolis > Amphibolis antarctica. The sequence continues at coordinate 24,783 of JAMKPZ010006013.1, read as the reverse complement.
TCCAAGTTTAAGTGCAAGTCAAGAGAAGCAAACCCTAGAAAATGGAGTAAGTACTCGTATTTATGCATGAAAAGGTTATTACATAACTAACAAGCAATTATCACACCTTCCCTTCAGCATGAGGAAAAGAGCAGTAATGAATGCTTTCTTCTTGTCCAGCACAAGCTCTTCGCAAATTCCGATAAAGAACCTCAGTGAAAAATGGCGTGAATGGAGCCATTGTCTTGCAAGTAGTTACAAGCACCTGAATACCAAATATCATATTTAAAAACTAAAAGTGAACCGTATTGCACAAATAGATTCAAGATAAAATAATAAGGAAGGCTTTATTAACAGTACATGTTTAGGACTGAACGAAGATACATCTGGTAAAATCACAGAAAAGCCATTCTTGCCATTGAAGAAGCGGCATGTTTAATCCACTGAACTTGACAAGTGATACCCATTGATCTCTCAAAAACATAAATTGAATCTCAACTCTCAAGTACATGATATCTGCATCTAATCTTCCCATCGATTGATCATCTCCCTTAATAATGGCAAACTTCTTCAAGTCTCCCCAATTTCACATTTCAGGTTTCCATTCTTTACAGAGGAGATACAGATATGCAAGGAAGAATATTATAATTCATTGCTAATACAAGGTATTAGGCTCTAAATTGTAGATCCTTAATTGACTTAGTTAAAATCCAATCAAGGAAACAATTTAGTGCTTTCTGGTTCTGAATATTAGCTCACACCTAGGCTACTTGGCCAATCCCTCAGAACAGTTAAACACGGTGCAACAGAAACTAAGTAGAACCAAAAATTGAAATGACTTACAGTTCAGTGTATAAATTTTGCAAGTTCAAAATCGATATATGAATTGACAAGTTTACAGTGCTTCCTATAATACCATGACAGGATATTGCATGCTACATGGTATTAAGAGGACTTGAATATTCCAATTGCAATAATAAAAAATTACAGCATGCAGGCATAACCCATGAATGCTATGAAAACTTTAATCATAAACAAAAAATCAAATAACCAAATGCAGTGATTATAGAAAATTTAGACTGAAATTCTGTAGTATAGATACATAATTACAACACTTGCAAGTTAACACACAATAAATGAATATATCAAAATTATATCAATACAAGTCCAAAAATGCGTACATGGTACAAAGTTGAAAGTGACATCCTGCAATCCCCCTCTCCAGTGCGACCTTTAAGCCTCTTGCGATTAAATCTTACATAGATATTAGTGAGATTGTCAATAAATTTCAGAAGATATGGTACCACCTACAAAATATTATATATAGCAAGGAAAGAGGTTAGTTGACGTGCTTCCCTAACTTGCATAACGCAGTGAAAATAGTAGAAATAAGTCACCAAGAGCATATAGAATAACATAATTGACGCTAAAGGGCAGGTTAGGGCAATACAAAGCACAAAGTCAAGTAGTAGAAGATACATGTTCTGCAATGTTCCATTTTTTCATTTTTATTTTTTCGACAGTTAGTTTTCTTTTGAAGATTTTTTCAGAAAATGAAAAAAGAAAACATGACCTAAGGTAGAAGAACTGTAGCAGCTACAGTGTGATGACGCTAGCATGAGACTGGACTGCTACTGATATGGTGGTCGTCCAGAACAGAGTTAAAAAACGAAGGTGGCAAAATCCTCCGGATTACATTACGAATTTCAGGAAAATAAATAAATACAGGCATCAAGAATATGAGTCATTCTTATGAATCCAAGGGCAATACCGTGTACAAGCGATAGGCATCCATTTCTTGATGAACAAACTGAACAAGGCTTTCAGTAGCAGAATTGATCCATTGATCAAGCACATTTTGAGATGTTTGGATGATTTTAGAGTCAACTGGTTTGAATGGACCCAATCCTTCAACCTCCAGTCGTTTTGCATTTTGAACAAGGAACCTGTAAGCATTATACCATGGTAGAAACACATCTTTTACCTACACATCAATTAAAAACTCTTAGTTTTACAAATATAAGAAAGTTTATTAGGAAGGAAAGCATTGAATACAATGACCACGATTGAATGCTTACAACATTGAATACACCTTCCTTTTTGAACCTCAAAGGTTCTGCATGGACAACAGGTGAGTTAATAAGGTAAAGACGCAATGCATCCTGCACCCAAAAGAAGCGCAAACACAAAATGGGATCATCCAGCTGAGTAAAACAAAGCATTAGATAGGAAAATTTAGACCACAAACTTACCCAATAAATGTTACCAGGTATATCAATATAATGACAAAAAATAATTATGAATATAAGACATTATAAAATAATAAGGAAAAGAGTTAATGCCCTGGCTTAAGCAAGGCCACAAATGTAGATTCGGGTGAGGTGGGTTATCCTGTTCAATCAAGGAAGAATACACCAACATTGTAAATTATGCGACATAACCCAACAGAACTTAATACAGGGTTATATCTGGCATGTCTGTCAAGGAAGAAAATCTTGTGAATTTCAGATTTCAGACATTGAGCTTAAAGGAGAAGAGCATGTGATATTTAACTTTCCTAAAACACCTCCATATTTAACAATATAGAGAGAGAAGCATCACTTTGTATTACAGGAAATAAGTGCCTGCAACATAAAAAAGTTGGGCCACTTACAGCCCCATAACTGTCAATGACCTCCATTGGAGGTGGATAGTTCTTTAAACTTTTGCTCATTTTTTTCCCATCTTCCGCCAGGACAAGGCCATTGCAGATAAGATTTCTAAAAGCAGGTTTTCCAAATAATGCTGTAGACAACACCATCAGTGTATAAAACCTGCAAAAGAACACAACATATACTTTGCACTGTAAGCACGAGATAAAGCATCCCCAACAAGCCAAGAACAGGCAAAAAACAAGAAAACAACAGTCTAATTGTAGTGGGAGTATAGCAAGGAGAGTATGATAAAGAGAAGTTTAAACAAGTCAACAATTATTAATGTTATGTGATTCTTTTGAAAGAAAAGTATGATGACTTTTATAAAGAATAAAAACTCAACAGGTAACAGAGATTGTGCCAGAGGATCAATCAAGAAAACAGAAACTAAAAGCATCAATGTCTTGAGAGCAGATCTAATCCCAGAAATGAAAAAGGGCCTACACGGTACACAGAAATTTCCACCTTGGAGAAATTCCATGATCAATTACACAAAGTGGGATTAAGGCACTGCTTGCTATTGTTGTTGTTAAGAGTGTCTACCATAGAAGCAGCACCACATTTCAGCAAATAGCACAATAAAATCTTGCAAGTATGAGCTTTGCATTGGTAAGTTTTTTCAGAACCTAGAAGATAAGCCCTGAAATATCCCACATCAGAGAATCAAGCCCCTAATGGATAACCTATTAACCTAGAAAGAGGATGGGCCAACCTAATTGCTGGCAGAGCAGAAGAATAATAATCGAAATTCGACCTAAGTTGGTGCTGATGCATTTCTGAATCCCATGGTTTATTATTCAAAAAGAGGCAAAGAATTGCCACTTGTGGATTTTTATGAGACAGCATTCCAACAATGTGTGGAGCAAATGGTGCCTAATCTGGATGAGCAGAATCAAATTATGCTAGCTGTAGAATCTTGTCAACAAGAAAGACAAATTTGGCAGTGACATGTCAAAGAATGGAATCGCTTTGCAATAACCTAGTAAACATATGTTTTAAGTTGTTAACATTTAATTATGTTGTTTCTTTATTATTTTAACCAATTAAAATTCTTATTTCATTTTTTGAACTTAGTGAATTGGTGGGATTCTTATGGAGTGCTTACAACACTACTAAAGAGACATGCTATATATATATATATTGGGAGCTTGTTGTACAACCTTTAATTGTGACAGAAATTCAAGTACTTTTGACCTTATAAGAATGAATGAATTTTAAACATTATCTTTTTGGATATGACTACCAGACTATCTACCTAATATTCTTCCTATCTTATTTGTGGATAGATTCATTTGAAATAAAGAGGTCAAATGGAACAAGAACGATTTGACAAATTTCTTTATATCAACTACAACCATCTTTACTTTGGAGATGATGACTAAACATTTGACGATGGAGATGGAAATCTTTACTTTGGAGGAAAAGACAATTTTGATGAATATGATAATAAATGAATTGGTACTTACTTGTCATCAAACATTAACTACTTTATGCTATTTATTATTGACATCTGTGTCAAACTTGTTATATTAAATTATTTAGATCTCTTATTGACTTGTCACTTGGTTGGTATTGTCACTTGTTTTACAATTGATAACTTCCTTTTCTAATTATTTACATTGTATGAATTAATGAATTATATTATCAGTGTATATTCATATGAATAACTACATATTTATAATTCTATATGGATATATAATATCAAATATTATATGATTCAGGGAAAAATAATAGTGGTGCCAAGGCACTGAAATATTAATTAATAAACTTACCATCCACGAGTTTGGTCAAGCCCCTCAGCCACAAAATCTCCAGGAAAATTGCTTTCAAAGAATTCTTTATTCTCAAAAGGATAATGAATATAAGCATATGGCATTGAGCCACTTTCAAACCAACAATCAAATACCTGCACGCACAAAAACAAAAACCTCAATAACAAAAAATATAGAATAAGACAGACCTGCAAGAGTAAACCAAACACAAAAATTTCATTTTAGATGAGAGAGCTTCTGCCAAGACAAAATCCTGATAACCTTAATCAGCCCACTTAATATTAAAAATTGACCTATAATCATGATCTAAAAACGATAGAACCAAACTTCAACACCCATCAATGAAATAAAATGAAGTTATTTCAGATTTTAAATGGGCACAAACCATATTTCAAAAGAAGTTAAGAAAAATTGGATGTCATATCTAAAGTCGGATTCAAGCCAACAGTTTCACCAGGAAGCTCAAAACAGCAATTTTTGAAGCGGATCTGTCCATATGACCAATATTTGAGATGCTATCAAGTTGTCAACCACAAAAATCATAGAAACCATATCATGCACAGACACTTAGGTAGTTCAAATTAAATTAAATTTTCAGTTTATATATAAAGTTCCCTTTTTGATGTAGCCTGTACGTAAAACCATATCATATATCACATCATTTTTCATATTAAAACAACATTAATGAAACTAGAAAAGACAAAATGGTCTCAGTGACACCTAAAAAATTAACACAACAAATAAAATCACTGAAAATGATTTTGTAAAGAATAAAAACGTACAAAATTCCAGCCATAATATATCTCCATATACACTCGAAATAAAAAACAGTGAGTTCTCAAAAATACTGTCACTAATAAAAAATGCATCTTTTAATCAGATCTTGAACAAAGGGCCCGTATTAGTTACTGCCTCATTTAACTCAAATTTGGTGACCACATCATAAGTTGTCCACACACAGAAGTTCTTAAGTTCCATTTATCTCCTCTTTCTTCCCATACTCTTCTGATTTTCCTCTATTTTCCAATTCTCTCACATACTTGGCATTATATCTATAAAGTTTTAGCATACATTTTGACTATCATTTCTACATAAATTTTGTTACAAGATGATTCCACTAGACGTCTAACACTTGATCCAGTATGAATCTCAACCCTCTATGGTTAAGCTTTTTCATAGCAATTAGTTGACCCCCATTGCACTAGATAATTTTCGAGATGAACATTTTATTCAAATTTGATAAAAGAAACTGTTATTTGGAAATACTTAAATTGCATATATAGCACTAGGCATGAAGCTAAGAGGGGAATCTAAAAAACCTGTTCCATATCTTTTCCATCTTTGTCTAGTACTTGATTTGTCAAACAAGGCAATAACTAAGAAATGGTTGTCCACTTCAGTAGAGTACTCAATCCAACTTTCCTGGTTGGCAAACTATTGTTTGACCAGCCATTGAAGACATCGACCCCTTGACTGTGGTGGCAATCATCCTCTTTGACATGAATCACAATGATGCCTTATCATAAACTACCCATAGTTCTCTTCTAATAGTTCCTTCAAGATATTCAATGATGCTATGCAAACCTATTTTTAATGTTTGCTATTGTGATCAGACTCTTGATTTCCCCATGCAAAACACAGGCCACATGCCAGTATTTTATATTTCATGAAACAAAAACAGATGCTAAGAGGTACAAGAAACACCAACTCACATCATCAACACGTCGTAAGAGTCCACCATTGTATGGGATAGTAATATGATCAATTTTGTGCCTGTGGAGATCTGTAACCTGGACAAAAGCATATCAGTAATGTCAACAATTGAACTAGGCATTGGAATAGGGAAAACAAAGAATTTATGCATTTCACTACATAAAAGAAAATTTCTTACTGGCCCCATAAGGAAAAAGGATACCAAAAGAGAACACAACACACCTTACATCCAGAAAGCTTTTCAAGTGTATCAATGGAATCAATAACAACTGTTTCTGATCCATCATCATTAATCCAGATTGGCAACGGAGTGCCCCAAAATCTACTCCTACTAACCGCCCAATCTCTTGCATTTTCAAGCCAATTGTGAAATCTTTTTTCCTAAAATTTGAAAAATGAAGATGTGAAGCAATTCAGTAAAATGAAATTTTTTATTCTATGCATAAAGGGTTATGTTTCAGAACAATGATTGCACTATATTGGGGCAAATTACCTTTGAAGAAAAGTGTCTCCTAGCTAATCACACAAGGCTAACACATACCAAAATAATGCAAAAAATAGCAATTGATGTAAATATTGGTATTTCCATTTAGAGTCTATTTGTGCATATAGAAATGGTGAGAAAGGAAATGACAAGATATCTAAAATTTATGAGAAATGGAAATGACATAAGAATTAGTGAGATTTGAAATACTAAAACCTCAATTAACTTGTATGTAAATATCATTAACCTCAAATTTCAAAATAATAATTACCTTCTACAAACATTTTTTATAATATTATTATTTAATTGGTATACATTTTTCATTTTTGTACCTTTTTGTATTTTCCTTTTCGTTTTCATACTCTTTATTTTATTTTTTATATTTTTCTTCTTTATTCTAAAAACAACAATTGAACAATAGAGAGACAGATAATTCCCACCAATTCGAAGGGGAAGTGATGGGAAAGTCAAAGGGTTCAAAGCTTTTACATGAAGAATTTGATGGGAAACTATTTCCCATGTTTTTTGTACACATAAATGACCTCATCTGTGAAAATTCATTTCCCATAAATTTCTTTCTCACAAATTTTGGCAACAAAAATCCCCCTTTAGTGTATGCATGTACGTGCAAGCACACACACATACACGTGCAGTTGCATTCATAAGTGATTTAGGAGAGCCAAGGACAATGCCTACAAAATCAGTATTGGATCAAACAAAGAAGTACTTAATGATTAAACAGCAATTGATAATTAATAAGTCTGTATTTGAATAATTGTAAATTATGTACATATTAATCGTAAAAAAAATTAAAATATTGTAAACTATAACATTTTTATAACTATTATTTGATGATCTACCACTATTTATCTTAAAAAAAAACTAGATGTGTTATTTTTTTCATATAATTAAAAATCAAAAATCCAATATTGGGAGTACTTGGACAGAGAATAACAGCACAAATCAGTGATTAACCAGTTGATTAATGATTAATCACTCTTAAGATGTTTGTCCACATTTTGCAATAATTACAATTATTGGTACAATTAATTGGAGGAACAATTTCCTCAAGCTTATCTTGGAATTATTTATGGAAAAAATTGAGCTAGAAGCATATGCAATTATTATTAAATATTTATAAATAATTGACATATAGATTTATTATGGATTTACTTAACAGTGGGCAACGTTTAGGATGAGCCTGCAAGCCATTCCATCTAATATTTTCAAAAGATACCTGTTAAATTCAAACCCTCAACGTGTAGCCATCCATGAATATAATGATATTCATCCAATTTGGTTTTTTATATTTTTCAATGTACGATAGCTTTTTTGTAATATATTAATGATGACTTATATAATATTTGAACTTTGCGAAACAATTATTTTTTACATGAAAAACCTATTGCCCTCTCAATTTTTACAAATACAGAGGAGCTTGTGCAGTTTTCTTTTGCAATACTGAAAGGAAAAGGTCCAACTTAACAGTAATGGGACCAAACATCAGAGCAACCATGTGTTCCCGTGAAATTTTAACACAATAATGATATATATAGTATTTGTACCATTCTAGAATTAATAATTAACTTTTATATCAACATGGTGTTAAGGCATATAATTTAATAATTATGTCAAATAATATTATAGCATGCAGTTTGGAAACCATACATAATAAGGCTAAGGTGCCTAGTCCATATTGGTACCCATCCTAAACACTTAGACTCCTTAACACCTTATTAGGGTTTCACTACATGTAAGCAATGTCAAAACACCATAGTTACTATAATAGTATGCAGCTTAGATACCAAGGCTGAATTAAAGGCTAGGTGTTTCTTCCTTTCAGATGATTAAAAAACTCTTTATATTTTATTTTAACCTGGTTTATTTTTCTATATTAAAACATTACATTAACGTGTATAGTCTACAACTAATATATTCCCCAACGTTTGAATATAATCCTATAATACGTAAGGAAAAACTATTATTCCTCATAATTTACTGAAGACACTTAGAAGCCTATCCATCCAAGTTACCCTAACTTAATGCCCAAACATCTTAATGTCTTGATAACTATGGCATGCACAACAAAGTTAAATACATATTGTACGCAGAGACTTTTAAATGGGACACATGCTTCTTTATCTGCTTGGTTGGAGAAGCTACCAGTTATGCCAGATTAATGTTACCAATAGAGATAGAGTTTTGCAACTTCAGTAGTTGCAGGTTCGCTTTGACATTCTTCATCAGTTTCTGTTTGCTTATTATTGTTATCTACCCATTTTTATTTTCCAACCTTACCATATTGTTATTGCCACCTATTAGTGTTATGTTTTGGACATCCTTAACAAGAACTAACAACAAAAGCTCCCAATTGTCACTGGAAAAATGAAGGGAACAAACCTTCCAAGAATAAAGAAAAATATTAACTAGTTAAAACCCAACAAAAAATGGAAACATACATAAAGGACAAGAAAAAACCTTCACATAATCAGGAACCCAATACGTTTTCTCATTACTCTCCAGCAACTTCTCTTTAATCTTCTCAACAGCAATAAACCTTCAAAATACAGTATAAAACTACAAGATAAAGAATCATGATACCAACGAATTATTACAATTAAAAAATCAAAATGATATAGGGGGATAGGCCATCTGATTCTAAAGTGGTTGGTCGCAAATCAAAATCCATTAGCATGAATAAAATAAATTGTGCAATTGACTCAAAAAACTTGGTTCGTGCCAAAAAGTTTTACTCAAACTTTATGTCATTGATATGCAGAAACCATTTCTCCAATAAATAAATGAATATAATCAGGGTAATATTGTCTATCTCTATCAATATTGATGTGAAAAATGCCTGCTTATATATTGAATTGGGTGAACAGGTTTTTTCAAAGAATCATCAAGGATATGTTGTACAAAAAGACAAAAAATCAGTCAATTAAGGGTTATCTATGGCAAATTGCCAATCACCATAATTTTGGAAGTGAGGAGATTGAGGTGGAGGGAGTGATGCTGAGATCCGTATGGGTATGCTTGACCTATGCGAACAAAGACAGTTTTAGCTCGTGGAAGAACAAAACCATCTCCTTCCTAAAGCATAGAAAGTGCACTAGCAACTAAGTGAGATATAAGGGGAGAGAATACAATGAAGCAAAGGAGAGTAATTTGCAGGCAAGCAGAAATGGTGGAGAAATGATGAATTGTCTTAGTTGGGGTTTAGACACTATACAGCCAACTGTATGGACCCAATTTCAGAAGTACAATTTCTTCCAAATGTACAAAGCACCCACACTTAACACATACCATATGCAACACAACTAGAATTCTTGAGGATTCTATTTAAGCATGCCTTGCGGCATGTTTTAAGATATTTTTAACAAAATAATAATAATTGAAATTCACTTTGAAAACATTGCAAACTCATTAGGAACGCATGGCTTTGATAGGATATACATTTTTGGTTCTATGTTGCAGAAACAATATACGCTAACCTTTTTATAATTTGTATGCAAGTTTTATACTTATAACATCATGTCACATATGACTTTTAAGCCTGCTCTATGACAGTATGACATTTGAATGTGTTATTTTAGATCATTGAACATTTATATTTAAATATATTCTTTATATAATGTTGTGTCTAAGTCGAATTGTATCCTAAATTTTAGAAAATTATTGAATCACCAAAGTTATATCATGTCTTATCTGAATTCCCAAAACATATCCATGCCTCCTAAGGTCCAATGAAACGTAAAAGATGCAGTAGGTTGTGCAACGGAAGTCCCTCATACATAAAAGGCAAGATTTACCACACCCCTGCCATGCATCAAATCGTATGAGAACTCACATGAGAATCAATATGTGATCACACAAGTGGGGTTTGTTGTAAAACTGATGAACGAGTTTGGGGAGATCTATGACATGCCACACACTGTCCATACAAGCCAGGTTGCTATCTTTTTGGCTTAATGAAAGGAAGCAAGACAGATTATAATAGTGGATAAGAACAATTTATGGTGATGACTTCTATGTCTGCTTCCCCAATGGCCAATGAAGGAAGGATCTATTGGCTGCAAACAACCTAGAAACTAGAGAGAAACCAAACTCATCCAAAGCCTTCAAAGACTTCTATTATAAAGGGGGAGAAAACAACAGAGAAAGATTGTAATAACAATTTGATGAAGACTAACGAAGCCATTTTGCTTGGTGATCAATCATTGGTGGTGCCTAGAAACTCATCAAAAAAGATGACAATGATGGCAACAAATTAAATTAAGGATAATAAATTCGTGAATAACATAGGGATTTCCAAATTCAAACAAAAAATAATATAGGGATTTTAAATTCTAATGAAAAGTGAAAGTCAATAAGAGCAGGATAAGATTTGTGATTGAATTATGGAAGTGTCTATGGAAAGGATCCAAAATTTTATTGAAGATGAATTTCTGGATCCATTAAAGATATGGGATTTGCCAGGAGAAAGGTTAAATGTTTGATTTTACTCTATTAATAAGAAGCTTTTAGGCCTAACAATCAAGAGACCCAGGTGATGAGTGGACCCAACCCAACAAGCACTCCAAGGATGTAAATGAAGTTCATTAATCAAGAATCGTCTATTCTAGACCATCCAAACACCATAAAAGGTAATTACGCACAAATGCACATGGAAATACCATGGCCCATCGCATAAAGTCAAGCAAGCTCAAGTGGGTTTGATGGATGGCCCTATCTATTTGATGTTGGTCCTAAACCCTTGGGTTTCAGAGACCCTAGCTTCACCGCAAGACCCCCAAGATACCTGGCATGGCAAGTATGAATCTACCGCCCCACAATGCAGAAGAAAGACATGGTGAGTCCCCATGTGCTAAAAAATAGAACCGGACATTGTAATGTCAAACAATAGCTCAATAGGGTATGGTTTACATATAAATATTGGATTTTCAAGTATTTTTACACAATTTCAGAGGATTATTTTTTCCCACGATTTTTTTCAAGTTTTCATTTATTTTTAAGGAACTACAATTATTGGACGAAAATATTTTTTTAAGGGTTATTTTCAAGTATTTTATTTTTCAAAAATAAAATAGGAAGACAATTTAATCAAAAGGATTGAATTCTGAAATGGAAGGAATCACTTTCTGCTGATTTGTCCATGAAAAGGTAGATTAGAAGGTAACTATTAAACCTTCAAAAAATGAATGAAAAAATGAAAATTAAAAAAAGGAAAGGTGTGAATGGCGACCAAGTCCCCACTGCCTGCAGATCAAGCATCCACCATCCGCTCCAAATCCACCGTGTGCTCCTCGTGCACGTCGGATATACCATGTGTCTTCCACACACGTCCACCAGATCTTCCACTACTGGTCTGTAGAGAGGTGAGGCAATCGGCTGGAAAATAGAGGCCAAAATAGAGGTGTGTGGCGATCTCCACATTACAAGGCAAAGACAGGAGGTGCATGGCAATTGGCTGGAGGCATGCAACAATCTAAAGGCATACAGCGATCAGCTAGAGGAGTGAAAGGGTTTTGTCAAGAGTTAAGAGCTGACAAAAGTTGGTATGTTTATTTTGTTTTTTTAGAACATTAGAGCAAGGAGCTCTTATAAACAAACGCACTCATAAGATCAGAAACTTTTAAAAATTAATGAAAAAGTGAATACTGGAAAAAATAATATAACCTAAATAAATTCCATGTTCTAATAATAAAAAATTATATATAATAATTACATCTGATTTCTTTTACTTTTCAACTAATTTTCTTTTTTTTAAGAAAATAGATGATAGATACAGCAGCAAGAAAATCTTAAGACAACATAGAACCCAAGAACAAGAAGATAATTTTGAGCAGGCAAGACATTACATGGTATTGAGCTTCACTAAGGGTACTACTACTTTTTCCATATTTAGACTTATTATTACTGTATTTCAATCAATTTCTAGTAATCTGCCGTTAGTTTCAAACTACATTGTGCAGTTAAATTAATTAACATTGATTGATCTTTCAAACTACTAATTTGGTGTGAAATTCCCATGGTTATTTTTGCACATTAAAAAACTATTCACATATAATTTGCAGCTAATTCAGTTAAAGTCATCTTTTCTTTTGATATAATAAATAATGCCCAAATCTAAAATACATCACATAAGCCAGCACCAGCACATGCAAAATGCAGATATGATGAAGATAACAGAAACATGTGCTCACCAACTTGGTACAGCTTTATAAAGAAGCGGAGTACCAGATCTCCAACAAAAAGGATAAGAATGTGTAATGCTTCCTGAACTAACAAGACGACCCTTTGCCTGCCCAGATATATTTTACAAAGTGTAAAAAACGCTTTATGAGAACAAGAAGAAATGGATGTAATATCACCTCAAAAAATCAGTCATAAAAAGCACTGTAACAATAGCACGCATGCTCCAAATAAAATTTGACATACATATACATCTTACGGAAAATTTCAAACAAAAATACTGGATCTTTGAAAAGACTAATTAACCATACATATTTAATATTCATCACATGGTATCCAACATGGACACGTGTCACCAAAATTTCAGTAACACATGTTGAATTTTCTTCTTGACAAAACATCCACCTTTATCATGTCAATGGAGATGTTGGTGAAATTTTGGTGTCAGCATGTTGGTGGATGTGCAGTACTTTTTTGTGCCTCCAAACCTCTACATGAGGCTGATTTCAACCGACATCAGCACATGGTGCCCGTCTACCCACCGCAGATCCTCTTTAAAATGCACAGCTTCTCCTCCCATTACAACATCACAAAAGCCTTCACCACTTTTCTTTTGTTTTACATGCCTCCAGGATCTTGCTGGAGTTGCTGACTTTTCGCCAGAGCTGCATTTTCTTTGCTAGACCAGCACTCATCTCTCACCAAACACCGCCTCGCTCCATGTTTGTATGTTTTCTGAGTGCCTTGATTAATACATTTGATGGGATAACAAATAAAATTGATTTGTCCATGTCATGAATTCACATTTTCAAATTGCATCATGACTTCATCAAACTCAGACTGATTTCAGGGATCCGGTACCAAAGATGAGGAGAGGGCTAGCAAAAGTGGGGACCCTTGATGGATGCATGACTTTTCAATCAACAACAGAGTATGGCAAATACTACGGACAGAATACTAAACAACTACGAACTTTTCATCAAATACTACACAGCTCTGACACAACAGATGTCATAAGTAGGAAAATCTGGTAAAGAAGCCACATGACTGACATGTGTGATAAGACATTAGAATTTATCATCCAATAATTGGACTTAAAAGCAAACAATGCATTGGTACCTAACAGAGTGACATGGGAAGCAATAGCAGCATCTTAACAACCATACAAGTAAAGAAGGCTAACATAGTCAACCAAAGTGATGGTTAAAGTTGGTTTTGATTGCCAGGAAGAAGATAGGATATTTGAAGAGGCATGTTGTGCCAAGCTAAGTGGTCTACCATACTTGCCCCAATATCTGTGATATGGTTAAACAGTCCACAATGCTCAAACATAGATGTGCCTACCATCCTCATGAAGCATGATCATGCCTGCAAGAACTGTCCACCTTCATCACAAAAAGAAGAAACCATGAGCGACTAAACTAAGGCATCAAGTAGTATGGAAAAAGAGACCCTCAAGACTTTGGAAAAGGTAAATTGAAGAGTTGGCACTATCTCTACCCCTAAGAATCTATCCACTTATCTAGGATGCCTGATCTAGCAAAAAAGAGAAAAATTGCTAGTTCCTCGTATATTTTACAAGTGCATGCAATATTCTTCTCACTTCCATAGGTAATCCAGAGTGTCCCACATATTCTTCACCAATGTCAGATATCAACATACTACAAGCAATCCCCTCTGTACTTTTGACCAACCACAATAAAGCACAACAATCATCCTACAACATAAAATATGCACTCTAACATCAAGACTATTTCCTTTAGCATTTTTGAAGATGATCACATTTATTTCCACCCAGATGTTCCAACAAATAGCATGTATACCAATCAGAAATTTGTGCTTTTCTGTAGAGAGTTCCCCACAGATAAAATGCTCAGCTCTAACCAGAAGGTCAACCCTAAACTTCTAGGAACTAGGAACTGATTTCGAAATAGAATGATGCACACTTAATAAAGAATGTGCAAGTATAACCAAATTTTATTCCTGTAAAAACACATGCTAATATCCTTTGAAAAATTAGGAGCAATAGACACACTAAAAATCTTGAATATATCTATGGTTCATACACTATAATATGTACAGTGCTGTATTACTTTTTGGATAATAATACGTTATATAAGTTATGATAAAATAATCCATGATACCCTAACGAATGTTTTAGCAAATAATCCATGTATCCTAATTAAAGGAAATTAAAAGAAATTTTGATGTAATTCTTGCCTTCACTGCTTTAATGATATCCTTATCGGCATCTTTAACATAGAGCCCCTCAAAATCTGACACTCTTGCAGTAAAGCATCCATCAGCATCAACAGCAACTATTAGGTCCTCACCCTGATATCAGACAGTAAATAAACCATTCAACAAAGTGTAGTTGCTCACTTTTGAATGACAACAATCACCTGTATTCATACACACATCTTCAGCATTGAACGCTCGAAGAGAGTAAACAACCAGGAAAAACAAAAACATCAGGTAATATAGAACTTGCAGAGTACAAGAATAAACAAGAAAAAATGTTTAGTAAAGCTAAACAATAAAAAAGCAATCTAGGATTAAAAAAGAAAGGTCAAATCATGATAAGTCATTAACTTGTTATACAAGACTGTTTCCAAAAAAATGATAATGCTCTATTGATCAAGTTTTTCTAAACTTCGAAAAAATTGAACTTAAATTTCGAAATTTATCATGGTTTACAATGAAACATAATGAAAGAATAAAGTCAATTTTAAATGAACAAAACTGTAGGAGTTTTTTTTTTTTAGGAGTTTTTAGTAGACATTATTATAGATCAAGTAAATCTGTAAATTAAACTTTGTTAGTACTTATCAAGATAGGTGCGTAGGCATCTAGATGTGACTTAAGACTAGCCATTTACACTTCTCTGATGTTGTTATAAGCATAACCGGATCTTTGCCAGAACCACCATCAAATCTAACAAGCATCCATGTATTTTTAGGGGTTCACATTTAGACATACCGTAAAATTAATTTCAAACATATATTATACCCAAAAACCACAAGGACACATTGTTCTATGAAATTGACGTGAATCATACATTAAATGTAGATGAATCTTTTATATGATCTTTTGAGATAACTGACTTTGGCTTGGGATTGTTAGAGCAATATATAATAATAGTGAAGGTTTTAATTATCAATATCGTATCGAGGATCAGACTTTTGAAACCCAATAATTTTATGGAATTATCAAAAAACCCTAAAATTTCAACTTGAAATTCAAAAATAAAATAAAATAAGATATGATAAGTATATAAAAACTCCTCGATAATTTTTTTAGGTAATTATCATGCATAAAATATTAATTATATAGAGATATAGATGTTGCATGCATAAAAATGGTCTTAAATCATCTAGAAATAAATCAAAACAACTTATGTTGACGAATGATTTAAAATTTAGCTTACTGTTAAATATAATCCAAGTCATAATTCAATATATTCTACATTATATTACAATAGAAATTAGTTTATGTTTTAATATATATTAGCTTACATTCTAATAGAATCTAAGTTAAAGATTTCTGTATATCAAATTACATCTCAATAAAAAAAGGTTACAATTCATACATAAAACACAAATTAATAAGATTATGCATGGCACAAGAGAGTTTTCATAATCTCTATAATTAAAAAAATTTATTCATGTAATGTAGTTACTATCTTTTAAAAAAATCTTATGTGACTTAATTAGAAAAATGGAAAATTAAGTTTGTAAGAAGAAAAGAAATGGGTAAAGGAGGAATATTATGCATAAGTGTTTTTAAAAATTTAAAGATATCAAAATTTTTGTGATTTTTAATACTTCCACCATTTTTGTGTAATATTTTTTTTCATTTTTTCTCCTCTTTTCCTTTCTCTTCATTTTCCTTTTTCTTTTCCTTCTCGGTAATCTCAATAATTAAAATTTAAATTTATTATAAGATTTTAGAGTAAATTATACATTTTTATTTCTATAATATAATTAATATATATTTAAAAAATCTCACGTGAATTAATTGAAAAAATAGAAAATAAAATATGTGAGAATATAGAAGAGGAATGCTATTCATAATTAAATGTAATTTTAAAAAAATTTAAAAAATAAGGACCTTTTGTGATTTTTTAATACATTCAAAGTTTTAAAAAATAATTTTTATGTACATAAAGTTTCAGGATCGAATGTTTCAAAAACCAAGTTGGATTGACAATTTTTTGCCAATCCGTATTGATTTTTCAATCCATGATAATGGTATGTACTAATCACACACCATCTAATAGTCCTCTTCATTTTTTTATAAGATCCCCGATTAGTCCTCTATATATAACATCTATTTATAGAGGTCTTAATAGTAGTTAATGAAAGAACAATCTTCCAACATTTGTTTGCCTTTACATGATATCAAAGCTTAGATTATTGAGAGAGGAAAAGAAACAAGTGAAATCCAAACCACCTTTGACCACGGACAAAACCCCCCTCAAAATCCACCCTCCTGTCCATTCCCGTTGTGTGCAGAAAGCACACCCCTAACATCTATTTCATCTTCTTGGGGTTTTCATCCACCACCCCTGATTTCAACAGTACAATTTTGATGCCCTTTTTTGTCAAAATATGGTAAAGTAACATCACAAAGAATTCCCCAACCATACTCTATCTTCGAACCTGCGAATCACAGCTTGTAGGTGGTGACAGTGAAGTGAGGAGAGAAAATTAACAAAGTCAACAGATATTGCACCATTCAGATTCCTTCAGAAATGAACATCTCATATTATCCCTACATCAAAATACTCGTAACACTCAACCACTCTCATTTGTGTGGAAAATGCAATGGAGCATCAAACACTTGATAGAGAAAATCTCTATCTTCTACCCCAAAACCCATCAAGTGAATTGCAATAGGTAGCCCCCTCCTCTCCAAAAACCCAAATGAAAACAATTGAAAATAGCCCTAGCAAACACTGCAAATTTTCAAGATGATCATGTTGAGAAGCACAAATACAACACAACACTAGGCCCCCTACATGGTTGAAACTTGGAAGCCTTGAAATAAGACATTTACTTCAGAATTATAGCACAATAACCCAATCATTTCTACCACTTGATCTGCAAAATGATGTCAGCAGGCTTCCCATGGAAAGTGCCAAGGTAGGGTTTCTCACTTCAGACAGAAAAAATGCATTAGGGTTTGGGTTTTTAGACATCAAAGTCAGGACATTGAGTTGGAATAGGCGAAATCTCAAACTATCTATGAGGAAATTTTTAGATTGCATTCCCAAAAATCCGGTTGGCATAAACAACCCAAAATCTCAAACTACTTTCCAAACTTTACATTTCTGAACATTATGACATCCCAAACCCACAAGGATATACTATGGAGCCATACAATGAAGACCATCGTAATAGGGTAAGGAAGGCCATCGCCCCAAAGGTGGACGTGGTAATGGCTGCCAAAAGCTAATGTCAAGCCAACACCAAAGAAAAAGAAGGCCATCAAGGCACTAACGATGAGCCAAATCAACATCAAAGAAGAGGAAGACGATAGGGTGAATCAAGCACCTGCAAAGTGGAGACGAGCATAAATTGGGTGCCCATGGGGGATTAGGTGAAAAATTAGATTTTTAAATATATTTTAAAAAATCTATTTATGTGGGACAAAAAAAGTAAACAGATTTTTAAATATTTGTTTTAAAAAATTAAAATTTTAAATTCTAAAAAAATCATAATTTAAACAAATTTTTATAAGTTTCAATTAGTTTTGTTTAATTGTTTGTATTTAAATACATTTTATAGATATTTGTATTTATAAGTTTCAATTACATGACTTTTTGAAAAAATCATCATTTTTTTAACATTCTTGATTTTCCATTACATGGGCAAACATCCTTTTTTTTCTAATATTCCCATTTTTCTTTTTCATTTCTGTCTATACTTTCAATTTCTACTTTTATTTCCATTTTCAAACTTTCCATCAGACACAAATAAACTCCAAGATATCATTAATATGTTGACTAAATCTTGCCATTGCTAAAACACAAGCAGAAAACATGTCAACAAAATTTTGTTGACGCATGTCAAAGTTGAATTCCATGCAACAAACTAGAGCAATTCATCATTGTGCAAAGATTTACCCTCAATATCAAGAAAATGAAAACAATTAAATTATATTCCAATAAAATTCCTTATGACAAAAAATGGAGGAAAATTTAAATTAGACAGTATTTACCTTCTTGATAATATTTGAGGCACAACAGACACGATAATCATCTTCACCAAAGGCTGGTGCACAATGAACAACCCCAGTACCACTATCATCAGTAACAAAATTGTCTACGACAACCTTGAAAGCCACATCTGCAAACTCTAGGAAGTAATCAAAGAGTGGAATGTACCTGCATAGAGAAACAATTATTTTAAAAATTACAGAAATACGGTCATAAATTGTTTATGGAACCTTATATGCACCATAATTTCACATATAACCATTTTCTAAAAAAACTATGCATCACCATGATTCAAATACATATCCATATGATCATATCATAAGAAATAAACTTACATGGTTCAATATAGAATAGAGATCAAAATGATAATAAATCATTGCTTCAGAAAATGGAAAAAATGACTACTGAAAGACCATTTAAACATTTCTGGCCATTGATCAATATTTAAAAAAAACAAATGGAGAAAAATTGCTTGAAAAATGACCATGTCTTTTTTTCTAATTAACTCTTAAAAATTCTTGATACTTCAACATTTATAATAGATTTTATAGTATACCTTTTTTTCTTTTATTATTTTTTGCACAATGCACATCTTCAGCCCATCACTAACTAGGTGTTTGGGTGTGTGGAAATTTTTTTCCAAAATTTCTGTCTAATGTGGTAATTTGTGCATGACAAAAAATTGGAAATCTGTCATTTGGCATTGTATAAAAGGCCGATCCCACCCAATTTTCATGCTCACACCCCTCGGAAAAAATTTCCCACACCTTCTGCTACCCTTCAGTGTTTGAATGCCTCCATGCTAAGCTCCATTGCAACACATTTCAACACCTCTATATCGAGCTCCCAAGCCAAATCTCCACTGCCCAACATTCAAATGCCACTAGACTTCTCCAACATTCAACGAACACCCAATTTCAAACATTCATCCATTGTACGAAGTCAATTGCACAAAGCCAACCAGAATGGGGTTTTTAACCCTGTCGTGCTAAACCCTGGCCCTCCCAAGCCCAATCTCCACTACCTAATATTCGGTCAACCTACATTATGAACTTCTCGACCATTGTTGCCTTTACCAGGGACTGTCAACCTTCATTCTCACACATTGCTCAAAGTTCAACCCTTCAAGCACCTGGGTGTCTACAGAATGGGTGTCCACAACAGGTGTTTGAGCACCCCAAGTGAGGGGAACAAGGAATATTGAACTTAAATAATAATAATAATTTGCTATACAAATAATGAAGAAAATAAATTTACATGAATATTTTTGTACAATAATATTTACTAAAAAATTTACATAAATATTTTTTACAATATTATTTTTTGTACTCATTCTTCCTACAAATATTTTACATAAATATTTTTACTTATTTTTGCACAATAATAGTTTTTGTACTCATTCTTCTTACAAATTTACATAAATATTTTTACACATTTTTGAAAAATAACAGTTTTTGCACTCCTTATAAATTTACGTAAATATTTTTGAATAAATAATTTGCGTATATATTTTTGTACAATAATACTTAAACCATAATTGAACTTAATCATGGCAATGTCTATTATTTACTACCACATGTATAAATACCCAAATTTTCTGTCATTTTCAGAAGGTGCCCAAATTTCAATTTCTATCATTTTCCATCAGATACACAAAATTTTTCCTCATTTTTCTGATTTTCTTTTTCCCCCATTTTCCAGGTGCACAAATGAACACTAACTTTTGCACAAACAGACTCTTCTAAAATTTCCTTGGTGATATTTTAATACAAATGACCATTCCATTTAAAATTTTATTTAATTCTCCAGGTAGTTCTCCTATTTTTATTTTAACAACTTATCTTTAAATAATATTTATTTTTAGCCTATTATATTCCACAACCTATTTCTTGGATCCCTATGTATTTTATTCTTTGTCCTTCATGCTTTGATTCCAACATTTTATACTAGCAACCTATGTTGCGTAATTTAGTTCTTTAGTAATATAACCTCGTAAGCATTGTACAAACGTTAATTTACTTTTCTAACAAGTAAAAAATCCATTTGACTAGCATTAAGTGCACTTTTAAATGTAATTAAATATTTAGATGTTCCTTTCTCTTTGGAAAAAATCTATTTTCTAACAAAAGATCGAAACTAGAGTAAAAACTAAAATTGAATTACCTTCATCATATCTATTTCAAAGCTAAATCCCCCATGATTCCTCTCATAGCATCTATTTTGTTTCCCAACACATTCATTTAAATCCCTCGAATGAGTTTTTCATTGGAAAACAATGAACAAGATTATTTGTATCTTCCTAAATTTTTTGTTGAACAATTTCCAAACCAAAATGTGGGAAAATTGCAATAAAACATGCACAAAAGTCATTAAAATGGCTGAAAGAAAAATAGGTATGAGTACAAGAAAAAAGCCTACTTCAAATTCACAAGAGAAGAACCATTGATCTTTTCCAACATTTGAAAAGGTCCATCATCTTTAGAATCCTTAGGTTTTCCAGCTGATCCACCTTTATTCTTTGGGATTTTGGCATATTGAAGATCATTTGGTGTTTCAGTTTTTGATTTCTTTGTTGATAACTGGGATAGTCGAGACTCTGCAACAATGTAAACCGAACCAGTGGACTTGTCCTTTACCTATGCAGTAATAAATGTCAATCAAGACTGCTAGTGAATCAGAACTTCAAAATGGCATAAAGGAGAAAAAATACCACAAGTTACAAACTAAAGCAACGCATTCTAAACAGACCTCATGTCGAAGGACTTTAATCAAATGACCGAGTTCTACCAACCTTCACGTATACAATGTTGGCATTTACACAGAGAGCAAGATTGCTTGGAAGAGTCCATGGAGTTGTAGTCCACGCAACAAACGCAGCATTGTCTGGGTCACCAACTATTGGAAACGACACCATCACTGCAGGATCAGAAACATCCTACAGAATAACAGTGCTTAAAATACAAGATCAACCGAAAAAAAAAATATGTGAAGAAGAAAAAATCACCTTGTAAGCCTGTCCAGCTTCAAAATTTGAAAGCGCTGTTTTGAGGCCAGTACTGTAAGGTGTCACCTGAGCATCAATATACCATACAAAAGAACATGAAATTCACAATTTCAAATAAACCCAACGTTGAACAAATCGTTCCACTAAGAGACAACATTACCTTAAACCCTCTATATACCAACCCTTTCTTCCACAGCTCGGAGAATACCCACCACAAACTCTCCATGTACTTCAGGTCCATCGTTTTATAATCATTCCTGAAATCAATCCACCTACCGACCCTCGTCACGACCTTCTCCCACTCGGCCACGTACTTCGTAACGATACCCCTGCACTCCTCATTGTACTTGTCGATCCCCATTTTTAGCACCTCGTCTCTGGTCTTTATTCCGAGCTTCTTGTCGATCTCATGCTCCACAGGAACGCCGTGACAGTCCCACCCGAACCGGCGCGTGACGTGGTGTCCGTTCATCGACTGGTAACGCGTGACAATGTCCTTGATGGTTCCGGCGAGAATGTGGCCGTAGTGGGGGACGCCCGTGGCGAAGGGAGGGCCATCGTAGAAGACGTACTCCGGCTTGCCCACGGTAAGCTTGAGCTGGGTCTCGAATGCCCTAATTTTGGACCAATGGTTGAGGATCCGCTCCTCCTGCAGGGGGAAGGAGAAGTCCTTGCCCTCGCAGACTTCTTCCATGGCTGCGGTGAGACCTGAGCGAACAGGGGTTAGAGAAGGTAGGGTTTTGCGTTCATCGGACGCCTGCAGCTGCCGTCCGTCTTCTTTTTTTATCGTTACAAAAATGTCACTGATTTTTAAAAACAAATTACAAAAATATTTTTTAGAATAAAAATGTCATATATTGAAGACGCCAGTTTGTAAATAGTTCAATCAACCTGAAAAAACCTTAAAAAGTGGCAAAGTTTGATAAAACATCACAAAACTCAAAAGGCAACTAAAAATGAAGAAGATAAAATTAGTAATATCTTTCAATCATATTTATCTAAACGAGATGGCCTTTATGATTTAAACTGTGTCGATAATGATATAACATGGTCACTTAGGTCGTATTTAAGTTGAAGTTTGAAAGTTTCGTGTCGTAATAGTACAACATCATTGTGAAATATAATACGATATGATACAGTATGATCTAATATGTTGAGAGAAAAAGTACAACGTAGGAATCTTACGAATGGTTGAAGGGAATGAGCAAATGCATGTGTGGGACAAGGTCAATGGAGCGAACATGCATAGGATAGGTGATTGCTCCTCTTTCGAGGGGGTGGGGGGTGATAGAGCAAATGTGTCCAAAGGAAGCCATTGCTCCTAAGTGGGCGATGAAGCGAAATTGTAAATTCTTAGGAGGTGATGACGAAATTTCCTTTAAGTAATGGTAAAATTTTATTTGTAAATGTAAAATTGTAAATTTTTATTTTTTATTTTTTATTCTTCAAGTGTAATAATAAATTTATCAATATTTGTGTTATTCATAAATTTTAAAAACTTTTTAAAATTTTAAAAATTACAGTAACTACAGAAAAACATCTTGTAAGTAGTTTAACCATTTATAGTTTTATTTAGCAAAATCAATAAGTTAGTTAAATTTGGAATTTACATTTTTCAAGTTGACATAAAATCTCCTACAAACTTTGACACAGTAAAAATTCCTACAAACTTTATTAACTAATGAAGCCATATATTCTTTGACCAAGATAAGGACTAGAACATTGACAAATCTTTATTTTTTGTTTTATTTTAAATTTTTTTAAGTTATTGTATTGTAATAATCGTATTGTAATTTTTAAAAATAATATAATAAATTTTTTTAAGTTATTGTACTATATTTTTAAGTTATCGTACCATAATTTTTTATTATCATAACAATTTTTAAGTTTTGTGATCAATTATATAATAATTTTAACAAAATATTGAATAATTTGTACTGTTCTTTTAAAAGTTTTTTAAAAATCATACTTAAAAGTATTTATGTTTAGTTTTTATAGATTTTATTTCCATGCATTACAAATTTTCTTAAACTTCTGTAATCTACGAAAATAATCTTAAAATTTTCTAATTTTTCATTTTATTTTTTGAGTAAATTTGTTCCCTGATTAATATTTCATTATCTACGATAAATTTTATTTTTTCTTAAACTTCCGTAATATTTCATTATCATCATCATCACATAATATCTCTAAAAATGAATTAACAACTTTTAATTCTACCCACTATCAATATTTGTGGCATGAATTTTCTCATTCATTCTATATATTAGATTAGTGGAAAGTCAACGTATGATATTTCCAACTTTAACGTTAATGATTAAAAATTTGTTAACTATTTTGGTATCTTTAGTAATCTATAAATAGATTTTTAACAGAGTGAAAACGTACTTAATATTTAAATATTTAGGTTGAAATTAAAAAAGATATATAATAAATATTAATATATAAAAAAAATTAAAAATTTGTTAGAGTTCACAAGTTGCAAAGAGTTGACTATTATATAAAAGAATTCTCCCCAATAAATATTTAAATATGTATAAATTTTTGAAAATTTTGTAATTTATAAATTTTGTAAAAGTCTAAAAGTGTAAAATATATGTAATTTTTTATATTTTTTTAATGAAAAGAACTATTGTAATGTTTTAAATAAATAAAATAATAGACTTTTATTAAGTTACACACATTATGTGTCATATTATAAAATATAAATTATATTAATATTA
>JAMKPZ010006012.1:0-20245 GCA_024699675.1 Amphibolis antarctica | reverse complement strand
ATGAGGAACAACATAAGTCAAATAACAATAAGGATACAACGATGAGATTTTAAAATAGTAAACAAACATGCAGCACGAAATAAGTTCTAACAGGAGAAAAAAATGTGGCATGAAAGAAAGAATCAAGCAATAGTAAAAAAAGGGGGAACTTGGATTTTGGAGATAACTGATTAATATTTAAAAAAAATTAAAATGCGAAGGAAAATCCTTTCCAAACAGGTGGTAACTCAAATAAAGTCTAACAAAGATATATTAGGGTGTTAGCATATATACTGGTGGCTTTCTATTATCAAATTTGAATAAAAAGAGTATTCCAGACTTTGAACGGAGACCTGATCGATCTCCTCCAAAAATAATCGTTCAGGATGCACAGACATCTACTTGAAAGTGATGAGAATGAAAGATCAAAAATGAGAACGTCAGGTGAGAAAATAAATGCAAGTGTATCTAACATCAACTGTAACGTCTTTTTTTTTTTTTAACGACAATGATCCACCTCCAATTTTATCATGTCTCCGAAAATGATCCACCCATCTTTCAATACCACGACCTCAATCAAAAATAGAAAAGGTGAGAGAATAAATGCCAACAAAAAAAAACACTCCAGTACGTTGCTGTCTCCATACCTGAGAGGGGTATCCTTCTGCGCAAATTTCATTTTGAAGAAGCCATCGATGATCACCTGTCAAAGCTGCGCAGCCAATTATCCTGTGGATTTAAAAAGATACGGTTACGGCGTTGTGGTAACATTCAAGTGTGTGTTTTCTGAGAAACTCGTGCGGATTCTGGAAGGAAAGTCACGAACCCACATCCTCCAAGGTGGACTTTGGGCTTCATTGTCTTCTCAAGCAGAAGGGCAACTCTGTTTTCCACCTGAAACCTGTTCCCATCAGTGCCATCATCACAATCATCTTGCACAACTCCCCATTCCTCGAGGAGTGAAAATGTGGTTTGAGATCGTGGAACACTCGAAAGAGAAGAGGTTGTACTACATGGTTCGTGGTGGCCATCCTCCCAGATCAAATGTCTGTTAAAAAAGACAAAAAAAAAAGACGAACAAATCATCCAAATTTCAATGTCCTTCGTAAGAGAGACTGAAGGAACATGCTCGAAAGTAGAATGTGGGCTTCGCAAAATGTCGATCTGATCATCGCCAGTTCACTATTCATGCATGCTTGTTCTTGGAGCATGATGTCGGTCAAATCGAAGTTCATGACAGCACATGTTTTCTTGGTCAAAATAATAGAAGGGAATCACCAATCTGCCTAGGCGCCGAGCTATGATAATCTAACGACAGCAAGTACACAAGGAGGAGGAGACCAAAAGAGGAAAGAATGCTAGAAGAAGTGAGCCTAGGGCAACAGGCCTTGCCCCTAAGCATCATTAGTGGGACTGATAACACATGGTACGACGACATACACCAATCTTTGCAGACAGGGAGTGATTCAAAGTGGCAAATCGTTTGAGGATTCCCCTTTTCCTTTCTCCGCATAAGAACAGCATTTACGAAAAGGCAAAGCAACTTTTATAATCGTTGTTTTTTCATTTAAAACCCAGGGTTATCAGGTCCCTCCCTCTTCAATTCGGACCGCCGGACGAAAAAAATCCACAGCAATAATCGACAAACGGTAACAAGCAATCAACAACAACCGTCGTTCGTTCTGCAGCAAAATCACTAACCGCGTGTTGCCGCACTCGACGATCCTCCAGAAGACGGCGTAACTCCATCCGGCGTCGACGCAGACGCCCCTGAGCGCGTCTCCGAGCATCCTCATCGTGGCGTCAAGACGCAGGCACGGAAGAAAAGAGGTGGCGGTAGTAAGAGAATGAGGAGCGGGGGCGCGGCGGACGCGTCCGTCTAGCTGCCGCGGCAGGAGTCCCTGCCAGCTTGCTTGGCCCTGAGCGCAGCGCCGCTCCGCTTCCTCGGCGGGATCGATCTCTCCACGGGAGGCGGGCCGGCCATGGAGGAAGTGAGACGGCAGCAGTAGAAGAGACCGAGTGAGGAGGAGCTGCTATTAGTAGAGAGGAGGAGGAGGAGGAGGAGGGGGAGGAAAATGTGTCAACAAGCTTCAGAGTTCAGAGAGAGAAAGAGAGAGAGAGAGAGAGACGGCGGACGCTTTTATACATGTTAAACTAGCGTGTACATGGTGTATGAGAAAATATTAAAAATTATTTTTTAATGTCATAATGACGTAGACATTTTTAAGATAATTTTTTTATTTTTTTTTCATATTAAAAATCACTTTCTTTCTTTGTTATTTTATTTGACAGGAGTAAAAAGTTATTACCAAACGTATTAAAAATTCCGTTTATTTTCATTTTCTTTTAACTTTTAGGAAGTTTGAAAATCTTAGCAAATAAAATTTTTTTTAAAAAAATTTAGATATCCAGGTGTTGTGCATATTATAAAATTTGAAATAATTTTTTTTTACTTTTTTACTTTTTAAATTAAAAAAATTCTTGTAATTGATAAAAATTTTATTTTCTAACCTGCATATCCATCCTCCTCTTCTAAATTTTTTTTTTTTCATCCTCCTCTAAAATTATATTTGAAATATTAAAATATAATATATTTATAAATTTTTTAAAATTAATTTATCAAAATTTTCACCATGTGCACAAATATATCTAAATTTTTTTTCATTTTTTAATTTTCTTTTTCTTAAATTTTTAATTTTCAAATTTCCAACGTACGTAAGTAAATAAACTTCTAAAATTACTTTTATTATTATACAAATTTTTATCACTTAAATCATTACATAATTCTAATTTTATTTACAAAATTAATTTTACTTTTAACTATATTAAACTTTTAAAATTAAAAAAAAAATTACACTCAGACACATCTATAATAAAATCATCCTAATATAATAATTGTTATAAAAATTTATCTAAAGAGAGAGAGAGAGGGCGGGGGGGGGGGGGGAAAGGGGGCACGAGAAAAGTAGAGTAGTGGTGGTGGAGGTAGGCGTAGGCTCCCCCTACTCCTACCGGACAGAACTGAAATTTCAAAGCAAGCAATGAAAGTATTCGTTCTTTTGTATTTCCATTTTTTAAATTAACCTGTATAATTTATTGATTGATGTAGTAATAATAATAATAATAATAATAATAATAATAATCGTTTAAGCGTTAAGTTTAGAGCGTGATTAAGGAGAAAATCACGTACAAACAGGGCGGAGAAGTCTGTGGACGGGTGTGGTTGATGACGTAAGCTCACGGAAAAAACAAGGCATTTTCTGTTCCGAGAGGTTTTCCGACACCATGCGCTCAACCTCGACGTTGTTTTCCTAAAGATCGTTATTTTTGTTTTTTGTCGAAAGAAGAGCCATGGTCCTTACTTTTACCGTAGAGTACTTGTCCCTCCTTCGCTCTCTCTTCTTTGTTTCTTCCGTACCAATACAATACACCTCACCTCCTAATAAATCATTTCACATTGTAATTATAAATCCCGATTCCCGACCGACCGTGTGACCGACTTCAGATGTTGTCATACGTTTTTGTTGTATCGTTGGCTGGTTCTGTTGTGAGAGAGAGAAAAAAAGAAAAAGGGAAAGAAGTGTTTGTTCGATTAATTAATCCCAGGGCGTTCATTCCTCCGTCGCATCGTCAGATGACACAAGCTGAAGGTCTGACGGGGGCACAGAAGAGAGAGTAAAAGAGTAAACACATGGCAGTCGAAAAAGCAGAGAAAGAGAGAGAGAGAGAGAAGGAAAAAAAAAGAAAAGAAAAAGAGAGAGAGCAGGGACAGAGAGGCAGGCTGGTCTGGGAGGTGCATATAACTTCGGACATTAATTACGCAAGTGAAAAAGAAAAACATCTTCTTTCGCTCCCGGCAGTCTGCAGACGGCAGCGTCCCTTCCCTTCTTTTGATAATGCTGCCGGTCTCATGAATCATGATGGAGGGAGGGCAGGGGTTGTGCCGGCCGCCTTTTTCTCGGCTAACGGCGGTGAAGGAACAGGAGCAGCAGTGCTTCTCTCTCTTCTGTATAATCAATCACCCACCCAAGTTGCTTCCCCGATGCCTGATTGGAAAGGTGCGGGGGGGGGTGGTCGCTTTTCGACAGCTTCCCTGCTTTGCCGCACATGAGAGACGACGATCGATGATGGATCCCGACGTCCTGGCCTTCGTGTTTGCGTGTGCGGTGCAGGATTCCTCCTCCTCTGGGTGTGACGTGGGCGTGACGTCGCAACCAGAGCGGAGAATGCAAGAGTCTCCCGTTGATCGCAATGGGACCCGACAGCGCATATGGAATGCACGTACTTGATTAAGACGACTTAGGTGTGAGAGGCGGCCACCAAGTGGCGTCGCTGGTTTTTTGGACTTTCCCGTGATAAAGACTGCATTTCAAGGTCGATAAGGGTGCGAGGGCGGGTAGGCGGCACACGTCTGCCTGAGAATCTTGACTCTACCGAACAACTCCGTATCCATCCATCCATCACCCTCACCTTTAGCTTGCTTAATTCCTTGCCAAGAGATCGTTCGTTCGTTCGTTCCACACACGAGACACCCTCCCACCGTTGCCACAAACCGTAGAGACGCCGCCTTTGATCTACCAAGCTTCGTAAGAGTATGAAGGTGTTTGTGTTTTCGTAAATAATAAAAAATAATAGATTAATTCTTTTTACTATTTTTTATTATTTCTAACCAAAATCTTAACATGTACAGCTATATGGTAACTACCATGTACAGCTATATTAATATACAGTAAATAGAATTGAAAAAAAGTTGAAACAAACGATGCCTAATTGATATACTAGCTAACCAGCCCTTTTTTGCATATCTTGTATGCTTGTTGGGGGGCATATGCTCCACTGCCCACTTCCACATCGTGTTTCCGGCATCCAATTCGTACCTGAAATCCAATTTTCCACCATCCCTGTACTCGTTTGAAAATTCCTACTATAATTCTGTATTAGCCATGTTTGGTGCATTCACCTTTCAGATGCAATCTACATACATGCATGTAAATAAGTCAATTGAGCCGTCCCTGTCATTTAATCAAAAATTATGAACAAAATACAAATGCCCCCTTGCTTCTTGGTAACCAAGGCATTCCACATGCCAAAGTGGGGGAATATATACACATGTTTTGTGGTAAATAAGAGCCGCTAGTCACGATCAAGAAGCAAGCAAGCTCACCAGCCGGGGAGGTACGAAGGCTGATGCTTTTTCATGCTGGGAGCAATGTGACACCTCAAAAGAGCAAAGCTGCGTACACGTATGTAAGATGGAGGATGATGACTTGCTTATTTGATAACCCACCTTATGGACCATAGGTAGGCACAAAAACATTGAAAAGTGGGTGTCGTGTCAATCCTCAACGAGACCTGTTATGCATAGATTGGCACTGGAAACAGAGAAAAAAAAACCGAGCTCATTCATATGTACACGCCATGGAAAGGGAAGCACCAACACCCACAGATTCAGAAGCGCTCAATCAAAATTATCGGGATGGATATCCTCTTATAAAGGATAGCTAACTGGAAAAAGAAAATAACTCAATTGACCAGAATGCACGTACTCGTTCAAAGCTCAAATCGACCATAAAAAATTATCATTATCATCTTCTTCTTCCTGCAGCATAAAGAATAACAGTGATTTTGTATTCGATGTAATTCAAATTCAAATACACGACTAATGACTAACCCTGCCCATTGAAAACAATGCAGTCCAATTGTAACCAACAACAACAAACTGCCCCGGGATCTCAAGTTGAAGTAATCATCTCATACAAGCATTGAGAAGTTTCCCATTCTGCTAGTCGGACAACTTCACATTCATCCTCGCAATTCACGACTGAAACCCATAACGGGAGGAAACGGTGCGAATTGACGAACAAGTGAACATACCGGAAACGGGGGGGAATTGAGGAACACGCAAACATGCCGGAAACGGCTTACAACAAGATTCTTCGCTCCTTCAAATTGAATCCCATATATAGAAATATAATCGTACATACCAGAAAAGAGAAGGCAACCGTCAAGGATCAGCCTACATTCCCGGGGACCATTTCCATCAAACAGGATCTCTACCACCTCCCTTCGCAAAAGCATTGAAGCTGTGCGTTTGCCAGCATGGGTTCGGCACGAACATTTAAGTTCTGTTTGTTCATGACAGAATGTTTTAAAAGGAAATTTTAAAAAATTTAGGCAAAAACAAAAATGAAAAGTCAGAAATCTTAAATAAAAAAGGAGAGTATTTATGCAGGCCACACAAAATCCAAAAAGTCTAAAAAAAAAAGATGAATTTTTTAGAAAGTCAATAAGATGAGTAATTTCTGAAACTAAAATACAAACATTTGAATAAAAATTCAATTTGTAATACATTTGTAGTATAAGTGATTTTTAACAATTCAGAAATATCTACTATCTCACATAAGCATGATAATATCTGTTATTCCTTTCCTTCATTCTTAATTCATACAACAGCAGCAATTATCTCACATAAGCATGAATTTTTCGATAATCAGTAATATTAAATTCTTATAATTCATTTTGAAGATCTTTAAGTAAATTTGTTATATTTACTTTATGAATAAAATTGTAAATTCATTGTACTTTTTTTATGACATCATTTCAAGTTTCTCCTCTTATATTCTCATCATATGTTTTTTCATTTACTACATTTATTACCTTACTAAGCAGACCTGCTATTAATTAGTTCGTCAACCTTTGTATTTCAACTTATATAATTTCTTCTTCCAATCTGTCTTATATGAACTAACCATATCCCACAATTCAATACCTACCCCAAAGAAATCAAAATTTAATAAAGAACACAAATGCAACCATTGCATACAGCGTATAATGTATATATTAAAGCAACTCTAAAATAAGCATCAACTGTTGCATCATTTAATAATAAAAAACACAAAAATAGCTTTAGGCAATAAAGATGTAGTGATGTAAAACATGATAGCATCAAGTGTTTAATCATCAGCTATCTAAATAAACTATAATAGTTGATATATAAACTGCAGCTAAAAATCTAATGATAAATTGTAACAACAGATAAACTGTAACTAATATTCAGTTATTAGTTCACTTACAGATAATCATTTAACGAACCGTTCCTGTTGATTTATAAATAAAAATAATATATCTCAACAAAAGTTCAATTAATAATGAAAAATAATGCATTTTCAGTATACTACAATAAGGCTGACTGGTAAAGGCCACCAACTGGAGGCCCTCTTGGACAATGTCGTTAGTGATGGGTGAAATCAAGGGAAAAGGTCATTTCCCTAGGCTAAAAGAAGGAAAGTCTATTTCAGCCTACTAAGTTTGAGCATGGGTATCCTCCTCACAAATCAAAACCCTAAACCAAAATCCATCATGAACAAGGAGGGGCAAGGGAAGACATCAAACCTTGTACATGAGGTTGGAATGGAATTTGGGGAGAACAGAAGATGCCTGGTGTTGTTGCTCCTAGTCGTTGGAGGTGAATGAGCCAACTGGGGGATGTGGACAATGGTAGTCCTGGTGAAGCAATGTGGAGGTAAAGCACAAGGTTGCCAAGAACTTGTCAGGCCAAGAAGAAATGGTCAGGCATTGGAAAGGTTTGGGTGGCAAGTGAAAGAAAGGGTTGGGTGTTGGACAGAAAGGGACTTTCTCAGGTGGGGTGGGAGTGAGGGAAGAAGTTCTAAAAGTTCCAGCTATTTATACAGCAGAAACTTTTCAGTGCACTTTCCAAATGGCACAAACGCCTAACTTTTTCCCTATCCTTTTTGAACTTTCCACTTATAAATTTTCCCCCAAACACAAACCCCATGTAAATGTTTCTTATAAACAACATTGGCACAAGCATTCTAGAGTAGAAGGTAGGGATAATAGAGATGAAAAGAATATCCATATTTCATTAAAGAGAAACATTGACGATACTACAAAATAAAGCATCAAGTAGAGGTATAAGTGAGAATTTCACCCATTAATTCAATGTAACCCAACTCATTATGAAGAACATGATTTTTTTACATTTGTTATTCATTAACCCATTGACTTCACCTATGGAAGTTAACTTCCTCTTAGTCAATCCTAAGAGCCTACATAAAGGAGGAAGGTTAACATTAGTTAAACACTCAATTGTAAAAACTTGATACCCGCTAATGAACATGAATCCTAAAGACAATTTGTTGGAATGCAACTCTCTTAAGATAAGAGCTCAAGTGCAATGAAAAGAAAACAATAAGAAAGCTTCACACACCTTAGATGTAATTCTCTTAAGATATGAGCTCTACAATGGCGCCTAGATGCAACTGAAAATAAACAAGAGTTTTCACACCTCAATAAATGGGTGTGGGCAAAAAAGTTATTCCAAAATGTCAAAATTAAATTAGCAATTTAGAATATAAAAAACTTGATTGGAAATATGAAATTAGTGGATATAATAATAAGAAGGACAATTAACAGATTATGGTTCTAAGAAACTAAATGAGTGAGAGAAAAATCTATATTAATTTAGGATTATGGTATAAAAAAGACAAATGTAAGACTGAAGTAAGAATAATGGTTGATACAAGTTTAAAAGATAAAGTCGTTAGAGGTAACAAGAATGGAAGATAGAATTACAATGATCAAGCTTATGGTAAGAAATGAGATAATTAACATAATTAGTACATATACTCTACAAAAAGAAATTTTAAGAAGATTTAGATAGACCTACCTACTAGTAAAAAGTTCTATATTAGAAGAGTCTTAAATGGTTCTAACACCGTTAAAGAACACTGGGCATAAGGCACATTTTAAAAAAAAGACGACTGGTAGGAAAGCATACTTTCAAGGAAACATTGCTTTACTGTTCTTTTGCTTTCTTCCGTGCCAAGTAGCGTTCTCTGGCTGCAGCCAATGCATTCCCACTCCTTTTGTATGAACTCTCTACATGCTGTTCCTCTGTTTTTTGTTCAGTGACAATTTTATCTTCTGCAACTACTGGAGAGATGGATCTGGGAAAAGCCATTGAATGCTCCATGTTTTTTTCATTGAAAACATGTTCTTCTTTCTCAGCATGAATGGGCACTTCTGTTTTCTTACAGATATCTTTTCCCGGGCAAGCACCAGGCTCTTTTTCTGGGGCGTCAATACCAACCTTTTCTTGATTTGCATTGTTACTGGTCTTGTCTCCACGAGCACCAAAAGCTACATTCTTATCCAGGTTGAAGTAGAAATCAGTAACAGACCTCTTTGTTACCTACAAGCCAAATTGATAGAAATGTTTGTCATATGCAAAAAAATGGGAGACAAAGATACTGGAACCAAACATATGCCAGTTTCAAATTAAGAAGTTTGAGCATGTCTATGCAAAATTCAATTTTACAGCCTTCCATCAAGCAACATATTAACCAACTGAAAAGAAGTCACTATAAAATGTACAGGAAAACAAATGTTTCCACAGACCGAAAAAATTATCACAAAAAGTCCTGTAACATGATCCTGCAAGAATGTTAAATCAGGTCAGGCTCAAAAACAAAAGAACACTGAACTACAATTGAATTGCAACAAGCCTTGAACTACATGTAAAACCAAGTATGGAGATTATATCAAATGGAGATTTCATAGAACCACAATACAATTTAAGACAGACAATAACTGATTCAAAAAAGCCTTAAAATGTGTATCTGTATGTATTAAATAGAAACACAAGGAAAAAATAAATTCGACATTTTTTTGTTGAATAACACTCTCGAATCAATTGGTCATCGATCAAACAAAAACAATTCAAAATTCTAGACTGCATATTTCATGCAGACTAGTGGGAAGTATATCCCCAGAGACAGCCTGTCTACTTATTGTGTGTGGTTGTGTTGCATATGGGTGTGAGGTTTGCCTTTTCAAGAAAGACTGAAAAAAGATAAAAACAGGAACCATTTGAAAATGGTAGATCCTATAAATGCTATCAACTTTGGCAGAAAAAGACAAATACAAGCATTTTCCATATGAAAACAAGAAAAATAACAACAAATGCATTAATCTTACCGTGTGAGATCAATAAAATAAATCCTTATGAATAATGCCAACAATTCATGAATCTTTTATCATTCAGGAAATAACAATATTTTGGTCTCAACAAAAAATGATATTATGCCACTGTTATCAGATTTAACTACTGTTAAATCATGGTAAGGGCAGGCCAATGACCTATATTGTGAACAATAAAAGCATATACACACTGGTAGAGACTCACATCCTCTCTTTCCTCGCGAAGTTGCCGCAAACGCTCTTCCTTCATCCATTTATTCTGCTCTTCTAGTTTCTTCTTATATGCACCAGTAACAAATCTTTCCTTGTCTTGGTATAGATGATCTTCTTTGCTTCTTTCGTTCAGTAGTTTTCTCTCATAAATAACTTCCTGTTCCATCTTCCGCTGCTTTGCCTTGTCCATTAGTTTCTCTATGTATTTTGACTGCAATGAAAAACACCTAGTTTATCGGTCACTATAAATTCAAATGCCAAATATGAAAACATAGAAAATCTTATTTAGTGATTATGACATACATCAAAAATATATAAGATTCGCTGAGTATGAATAAAAAAATGACAAATAGTGTTCTAATGCTAGAATTCTTAGGATTCACGGAAAAATCAGATTTAGATTTCAGAAAACACAATGACACCAAAATAGAGATTAAGTACATGAGAGGAATGAAGTTTATATTTAATTGCATATTTCACATTCTAGGGGATGCTTAAAAGTCAAGTGAGAAAAAATGAACACTACACTGCAGAAGAGATTTGTCATTTCATTGCTTCCACAACATTATGTGATATAACTGAAAATTAGATTTTATATTGTACTAATCAAATTTCCCATTAACAATGAATGAAAGATTGAAAAAGTTAAACTAAAATAAGGTACCTTCCGTTCTGTGCGATCTTGCACTAGAGGACGAGCAATTTTCTCTTTCATTTCATCATAAACTCCATCATAATCAAAAACGGATGGATCCTCTTCTAGTGCTTTTTTATGCTTCTCCTTCACCTTTAAAGGAAAAACTATCATAATCATTACTTAATCAAAAGTAACAATGCCAGGAAAACAACAACCATGACAAATATAGGGGGAAGGTGGCATTAAAAAAGTCAAATAAAGAGTACTGATGCTTAATTAAATTCTCTAGCAAGTGTTTGTGTTTAAAAAACAAGTTGACAATTATGATTTTCAAGAACAATTTAAAAATATACCTGGAAAGTAGAAACTGTTCCAAATTTAAATTCCTTGAATCAAAATCTTTTTAGGAAAATAATCATTAATTGCTGTTTTAAGTTAAAATGTGCTTGCATTAATTCGTAAATAACGTTCAATTTCCATGCTTAGTGTATCTGAGTGGCAATATAATTGTACTATGAGCTTCAAAAGTTGACTATTTCAACCAAACAATAAAACTCCAAAATTTCAAGAACATCTATCAGTTCCTGCAAACATTTTCTTCTCAAATGCTTTCACGTTTTTATTTTGTCAAACATTCAAGCATGCAGTGAAATCAACAGATACAAGAAAACAAAAAAGCAGAGATGAAAAACACCAGAAATCTCAAAAGGAGCAATGCACATTGTGGACTTAACAGGCACGTTCACTCCTCTGCTAGTTGATATCAATCGAACTTCAAACCACAAACAGCAAAATTCATCATGCAAACCCAATGTTTGCCACTTTCAAAGAGATCCAATCCCTATACATTTACCTCTCTAAGAGCCCTTTTCTTTGCAGCCTGGTGGCCATGTCCCCGTTGGTGCATTAGTACGTCTTCATTAAAATAACATTATTTAATTCTATGTTGGTGTGGTAGTGCATGTCTTTAAAGTTGCGTGACAAGCACGAACTTCATGTAATCATGTCAACACCATTAAAATCATAAACATAATATA
Source organism: Amphibolis antarctica (assembly GCA_024699675.1). NCBI lineage: Eukaryota > Viridiplantae > Streptophyta > Magnoliopsida > Alismatales > Cymodoceaceae > Amphibolis > Amphibolis antarctica. The sequence goes on along the minus strand of JAMKPZ010006012.1, from coordinate 8,380 downwards.
CGTGAAATTACATAAATATTCGTGAATTAATTACATCAACAAGTGATCTTAAAACTTTACTTGAGAATACGATTTTCAAATATTCACTCCTTTGCTATTTGATATCAATCGAACTTCAAACCACAAACAGCAAAATTCATCATGCAAGCCCAATGTTTGCCACTTTCAAAGAGATCCAATCCCTATACATTTACCTCTCTAAGAGCCCTGTTCTTTGCAGCCTGGTGGGCGATCTCCCCGTTAATGTCAGCTTCATCATCATTGTCTTCACCAAACCCAAGAACAGAAGGTGGGATGGTGGGTTTTGTGGCCACTGGCTTCCTCTGCTGCTGTTGTGGGGGAATCCGCAGTTGCAATCCATACTTTTTCATCTTTCAAAATCCACTCCCTCTCCAATCAAACCCTAGAGATGAGAAAAAGAGAACAGGGGTTATAGAAAGAAACAAGAAGTGGCAAGTTAAAATTACATATAGAAACATCAATGTTCAAACCAAACAAGAAGTAAAATTAAAATATCAATACTTCTTGGTTAAAAGTGATTTTTTTTTTAGTGAGTTGATTGACATTGACATGTGTGGGTACACTTGTTCATTTTTTGGGTGGCCAGGAAGTGAGCGTGAGAAGTGTAGTTACAAAATAACTATTTATTTTGGCTTTTACAATAGGTGACAGATTTAATCCATCACCTTTTCTAAAATCAGGGGAAAAGGTGACGGATGTGATTCTATTGTGTGAAAAGGTGACAGATGTATCCATTACCTATTACCCTAAAAAGGTGAAAAAAAACAAGGAAAAAGGTGACGGATTTCATTCAAATCCGTCACCTTTTCACGTAAATCCATCACCTATGGTCAAAAAAAAGGTGAAAAATAGTTGATTACTAACTACCATTTAAAAAGAACAATGTCTACGAAATACATGTATCACCATTCCTGCAATTGACCTGCAATTTACGTCACAGAACAATTTATTTATTTATTTATTTATTTTTATTGTTTATATGCACCTATAACAAGTAAGACTGGAGAAGGTATTCCACTCCCGTACCTACAATTTGTCATTAAATACATTCGATAAAGGGGAATTGAACTTTCATAATAGAGTAAACACCCTTGATACTAGGGTGCATTTCCACATAACAATCTTTCTAATTTAATTTCATAAATGCCACTTATGCAATAACATTTGTATAAATCTGCATTCCACATAACAAGTTTGAATTCCTAATAAAATAACATAAATGTGCAAATTTAGTCCTTCAAGGCACAACATGAAGTATTCGCACACTCTCCTCCCACCCTTATTCTACTTATTTATTTCTTATATTGATTATTATTCCTGTTTTGTTAATAATTTTATTTTTTTACACTTTTCTTTGTAAGACAAAAAAAAAAAACCACTAACTACAACTGATTCAAAACAAAACTTAGCAAAATAAAATACAAGAGGAAGGTTGTTATCACCCATACCTAATTTATCCATTATGTTCAATAATAGAATTTAGATATGCATTCATAAACATTAAGATAAGGTAAAGATGCATACCTTCTTTTGTGAAAATAAACAAAACAAAACTTGATTCAAGTTGTTAGTCTAGCAAATCTCCTTTCTCATTTCTAGTCCACTTATAATATCAAATAGTTGTAAATGTAAATAGAACAACTACAAGCTTTTTCTTCTCCTCTTGCAATCTGTTTATTTCACAATATAAATTTTTGCAATAGATACTCAAAATAAAGTATGAAGTTAGAAATAATTCAAATGTAGTAATTTAAAAGATTTGCACACACCAAAAACTTGAATCCAAAATTACAATGGTAATACGAAAATAAAATCAAGACATTGTCACAACACAAGCATTTTTAGATAATATGCAATTAGTTCAATGAGATGAAAACGTAAAACACTAAAACCCATTAAAGACATGCTACACAAGTCACATTTATTTCGAGTTTCATCTCTTTTAATCCATTCAATCTATGCTCAAGTAATCTTTCAAACCATATCACTTTGATGTTCTCTAGTTGAATGTTTTTCTCTTCAAGCAATGGTGATGAAGCTTTCCCTTAGGTTGATTCCATATCCTTAACACATTGTTGATGAGTTTATCAAGTACTTGTATCTTGTTTTTGCAAAGGCATAAAATCACAACACAAAACTTAGAATCATAATAATAAGATAAACCATAACAACACTTAACCAAAGGGTTACTCCTATCATGTAAAGAGACAAAAACACAATAACAACAATATTATGAGCATCAATAAGCATGTACAAATAAACATCAGTGACAATGGTCAGAAAGACACAACAAGGAAAAAAAAGAAAAAAAAAAACTAATGAGAAACAAAATAAGAAAATATAGTAAGCATCGATAGACATTAATTAAATAGAAAATAAAGACATAATAATTTTTTTTTGATTTTTTTTGTAGATTCAGCTAGCCTACATACTAACACAATGAAGTTCAGACAGCCAAAAGAAAAATGCCTATCAATATCAAGGATCCCTGAGTTCAGCTTGGCCTATTATTTTCCATAAATATTCAGACGACCATCAAAATCTCAATCAACCAAATTGTCTATCGTAATGTTTATGGTTGAACCAAAGAAACCTTGTCGTGTCAATTTCAGGATCATTTCATACTGTATCGTGCATGCCCTAGCCCTAAAGAAACACACACGGTTTGATATGGAAAGCACTAGCTATGCCACTCAGTCAACAAGCATTGCTGAAGAAAATAACCAATTTGACGGGAGAGATCATGCCGAATAGGAAGAGAGTGAAGGGAGAGAACATACCTTAGGGTTTGACAGCGAAGGGACGACGACCGAGAAGACGACGGCGGAGAACGACGAGATCCGGCGGGCAACGACGACGGATGCGACGAGGGGCGGAGGCGCGAGGACTACACGCGACGATGGCGGCGAGATCCGGCGGCGAACGATGACGTATGCGGCGAGGCAGGACGGCGGACGGGCGAGGCAAGGCTGCGGGCGAGATCCGGCGCGCGCACGGATGGGCGAGGGGGCGAGGGGGGACGAGGACGCGTGGTGTTCAGGGATTTACGAAGAAATGAAATTTGGTATAAAAAGGGTCGTAAGATATGTATCTATTGTATTTATAAATACATAAATATAAGATATGTATTTATAAAAAGAGACGTAAGATATGTATTTATTGTATTTTAATTTATTAATTATTTAAATTATTTTTTATCTTCTCTCTTTTTTTTGTTTTTGTTTTTTACTTTTCTCTTTTTTACTTCCAAGAGAATGCCAAAAATCTACCTATTTTTTCTTCTATGTGAGTCAAGGTTGTCAATTTTTTAGTGGTGACTTTTAGTATCTAACTTTAAAGTTTGACTGAATGTAAGGTGTAAATTACGATATCAAACAGCAACGATGGATAAGCAGTAAACATAAAGTGTGTAATTTTCAGGAATTTCAAAGATTTTAACTTCTTCAACCTATTTTGACAAGTTTTCTATTAAATGATTTAAGAATAACTTTTTTGTGATTTATTACATGATTTTTATATGTTTATAGTTTTGTGGTATAATTATTGAGATTTGCATATTATGATATAATACATAGTGACATTTCGATTTTTTATATTGTTATTCATTTTAGTTGTACGGTGTTATTCATTATCGTGTATATTCGATTTTTGGTGTTTATGTATTTAACTAATTGTGACATTGTGTTTTATAATTTAAGAATGTATGTTTTAAAATTAATTTCTAATGTTGAATTATGATTTTAAATTATGACATTTCTTTTATATTTTTAGTAGTTACAAAATAATTATTTATTTTAGAACTCAAACATTTCGTTTTTCAATTTAAGAAGATTACAGGAACATGAGTTTGTCTAGATCTTTTGATCGCAAAAAAGTTCGACCCATTCTTTCCACTTCTATTAACAAAGACTATGAATAGATGTATTTTCCTTTTGTCCTATTGAATATGTACTTCGACGAAGAAGAAGACATCTTTGAAGATGCAGTAAACGATAATTAGGAAGAAGTGAATGTCTCCGACGATAATCAATAATTAGGATAAAAATTAATTTATCTAACCGTCATACATTATATCAAATAAAAATTATATAATTTAAAATATTTATCTATCTATTTTAATAAATAAACTTTAATTTAAACTACAGGAGTATATAATTTTTTAACAAAATATGTAATTATTAATTTCTTTAAACAATATACGCAAGTAACTTTCTTTTTTATATGCAATATCAAGATATCACTTATATGTTACTTTTAACGATCAACAAGTACTGCAGCAATTTCTTTTTTAATTTAACTTAACATGCAATTACCACTTTTTAACAAACTAGTTAATAACAATAATGCAAACCTCCACCGACGAACGGAATTAGGGCGAAAAACAATCGGGCGGGACTGCAGGCGAATCAAGCAGGCGGTCGCACGGGAGGCCGAGGACGCGCGAGGAGGGGAAGCCGGAGGAAGATGCGCACCGGCGGTGTGCGGCGAGGGAGGTCGCAGGCGATCGCGCAGTGGCGGTCGACGCGAGCGGCGGAAGGCGATCGGCACGCGAACTAGGGCACGGACGCAAGGCGGCGGGGGAGCGGGCGGCGGCGCAAGAAGCTTCGGGCGACGGGCGCGGCCGACGATCGCACGGGCGGAAACAGGGGAGCGGGACGCGCGCGAGGACGGTGGGCGACTGCGTGTGCGCGGACAGGGGATCGCGCGGGAGGATACGACTTGTTGATGCGAAAGAGGTGTGGACCGCCGGAGAAGGGATTCCGGCGAAGTATCGTTTGGGGGTCCGGCAGAAGCAACCAGGTGAAGTAAAAATTGATTCCTTCCATTCTTTCCTCTTCACCCCTCCGCCCAACCGCTCCCTCTTCTCCATTTCGCCAAATATGCACGTTCCACGTACGTCCCGATTTTCTCGGGTGATCGTGTAGGTAACGGAGGAGGTGGTCTTCGTGACCACTCTGCACTACAAGTTGGAGTAGGACTTTTACCCATTTCAGTGATCTCCAGAACTTGGTTGAATTTAAATTTCATCATCTCATTTCATTCCAAGTTGGCTCATATTCGTGAAATTTGTTCTCCTTGTTTGTAGTTTTAAGTAGAAAATTTGAAGGCATCATGGGGAACAAACCTGTAAAAGAAAAGAGAGAGGAGATTTTGGTGTGGGCTCCACCTCCAGTTGATCCAGCATTTGTTCGATGGCTGGCAAAGGACGTGGAGAGAGTGTATGGTTTCCCTCCGAGAAACGCAGTCGCCGTTGAGCCACCTGGCCGGTACATTAAGTACATGCACTCCCAAGGGTGGCTGGACTTGGACTTGAATGATCCTGATCTTGCTCATTTGTTCAAGTAGGAGATGGTTGCAGATGCCATGGCAGACGTGTAAACTTAACCCCCCAAGTAATCATTCCCCGGTGCTCTGCCGTTTATGTTGCTCCGTTTTATACGTTGGATTGATGAGATAGTGGTACATTTGTACTTTTGAATTTCCAGCAAGCTTAGTTTCCAACTTCAGTTTCATCTGCACTTATCAAATGTACCTTTTAGTCTTCATCAAATTAGGCATTTGATTATTTGTTTCTCGTTTCCACCGTATTTGTATCAAACAGGACAAGAAGAATTCTCATAGACCTTGGTCAAGTACTCGAGGACTATTTTGCAAGTATGCCGTTTTCTCAAAGAGAACACAACTTCCTTGTGCGTGATCTGCGCTGTGGGTAGATGGTGGCAACAGGCATTTGCCATTGCCAGCAGCGTCGTAAAGGCAGAGGAATGGATTGCAATAGCTCCTCTACGCGTGTTTATTTTCTCAAAAAGGAAGGGATTGCAACACGAAACGTGAACGCATATCCCCAAACTACAACGCCGCCACAACGGTGGCGGGCCTCGGAAGGAACGCAGGTAGATGGCAACAAGATCCGCATCCCACAACACCACGCAAAGCAGTTGTTATGGATGGATGATGAGAAGATGCTCTCAACGTTTCGGCTCGCCCACTGCCTTTCCTTCAAAGAACTCTCTCAACATCCCATCCAAATCCTCCGGAGTATATTTAACATACTTCTGTGGCCCCTTGCCGCCACCTAGGATGAACCTGCAAATAACATTATCCAACATCAAAATCAGCCATGTTATCTTTGTTGAAAATTTACAATACACACACATAACATCAATTGCATTCATTTCTATTTGCAGAAATATAGTCATCACACTTCAATAAATGATGATGACATGAGTGATGATCTTGGGAACAAATTAATATCAAGAGATCTATCTGCTACCATATATGGACAAAGGTGTGCATCCACTTCAAAGTGAGGGTGCTATTTACCCAAATCTTTTGACGAAAGATGCATAGGCTGGTAGAAGAACTTCAGCAACGGACAGTCCTAGGGACTCTCGCAACTCAGGATCAGGTACAGCCCACTGGGATTGTCTCTGATGAAGTTCATCAAACTGTGCATTGAATGACCTGAATCTGATGGAAATTATATATCATCACTATCCAATCAGTTTGAAACAAGATGGTAATACACGTGTGATGCACATCAAACCTCTCTTTCACTGCCGCTCTGGAGATTCCACTACTCACTTCACTTCCAATTATGCTACCAGCAACTGATGCAGTTAGACCTTGGGCAGAGATGGACTGCAAGACCTGGTGGAAGATACTACAGATTTATAAAGGCAGAGAGAGTAACAATGAATTAACCAATAAATAGGAGGTCCATGCAGAACCTCTTTATCATCAAATTAACCACAACACCAGAAAAGTGACAAATGGTGAGTCTTGATGTTCCACTGTGACCTAAAAGTCATGGTTTCAAATATCAAGAAACAAACTTTACCTTTATAGAGGTAAGACTATTTACATGTGGACCATTTTCAGATTTCACATTGGTGGAAGTATTGTGCATTAGGTATAACATTTTTTACTAGAGTGTCAACTTGGTCTCAAATCTCACGTAACATTCATTTACAAGCTTTGGATATGTACAACATGTCAGATTATCATATATTCAGAAGCTGATTCATGAATCACCTTCCATGACATGTGTGTTCACCCAATTTCATTTGAACAGGGGAATATGATAATCTAACAACTCCAACGATCACTGATTAACATCAGTATGTTGTTCAGATAGACCTTGAAGCAACTCTGCAGGGTAAACAATTCTTGACAATGTACCAAGAGTTGTTTTAAACACCAAGTTCATTAATCGGCTTTGGATGCTTGCACCAACAACATATCATATTTTCAGATATTCATTCATGCATCACCTTCCATGACGTACTAGTATTCCACGTTCATTTGAAGAGGATAATATAATAATCTTAGAACACACTGATCACTGATTAATATCAGTATATAGTTCAGTTAGACCTTAAAGCAACTATGTAGAGAAAATAGCTCTTAAAAACGTACAAAGAAAAGTTTAAACTCCACGTTTGATTTTCTCCTTTAGAACAAGTCTTCCACACAAAAAATATCAAAGCTTTACTTTTAAAAAAAAGAAAACGACAGCACAAATTTTCCTTGATTATAGACACCATGGAAATTAGTTACCTTACTCCAAGCAACCCTTTTGTACTGGTTCGCATGCTGCTGTACAATTCTCCGGTGCCTTTGGACCCAGTCATCACCCAAAAATTCCTTTGCTTCAGACCTAACAGAAAAACAAAAAAATAAATAAAAACATTATACCCACCTTTCAGAAAAAAGTTCAGCTATCATTTGAGGGCTCACCTGCGGACGGATTTCACCATATAATGAATGTTATTCATCAAAAATATTGATGTCAAAGCAGGATCTTTATATTGTTTAGATTTCCCATCAAGATTAGATTGAAGAGCCTGCATTATCCTCGTGGTTATAGTGGCCAGCTGGGAATCATGCTTATTTTCAGGATCTTTATATTGTTTAGATTTCCCATCAAGATTAGATTGAAGAGCCTGCATTATCCTCGTGGTTATAGTGGCCAGCTGGGAATCATGCTTATTTTCAGGATCTTTATATTGTTTAGATTTCCCATCAAGATTAGATTGAAGAGCCTGCATTATCCTCGTGGTTATAGTGGCCAGCTGGGAATCATGCTTATTTTCAGGATCTTTATATTGTTTAGATTTCCCATCAAGATTAGATTGAAGAGCCTGCATTATCCTCGTGGTTATAGTGGCCAGCTGGGAATCATGCTTATTTTCAGGATCTTTATATTGTTTAGATTTCCCATCAAGATTAGATTGAAGAGCCTGCATTATCCTCGTGGTTATAGTGGCCAGCTGGGAATCATGCTTATTTTCAGGATCTTTATATTGTTTAGATTTCCCATCAAGATTAGATTGAAGAGCCTGCATTATCCTCGTGG